>JAGPOW010000874.1:493343-510233 GCA_030014935.1 Caiman crocodilus
CCCCCCCGAGGCTTCAGGCTTCTTGTGTTGGATGAATCCCTTGAGCTCACCCTCATCTTGTCAACAACCATCTCACAAAAATACCACCCATGCCTAAAGGCCAGCCTTTCTATTGGAAACTCCTTTACTGCCCCTGGGACCTGTGGATTAGTCCACTGCTGGAATAACTCTGCACCATCTCCATACACAATTGCCATGTAGAATGTGCAAGTTTTGGGATCCCCTGCCACCCTGTGTGGCTTTGGTCCCTACCAGTTAGCTTAGGTTGCTCTGTGGCATGCAACAAGTAATGCATGGGTGCTTTGGAGGTAGCTGGATCTAATGAGCAGGGCACTTGATTAGAGCCAGGAGACCTGGGCAAATTTCCAGCTTTCTGGATGCCCTGCTGAGTGACTTTATGCATGTTGTTTCCCTTCTTGCACTTTGTCTATGTGGTTGGTTATGGCAGGGACTGTGTCATATCCTATATCTGTGCAATCAGACACTGGTCTCAGATGATCTTAGGGCACTTCTGTAATTCAGGTGGTTGTGATGCCCATTTATAATGAAAATATTGTGGCCTGGAGGCTACCATAGGTGCCTAAGAGAACCTGGTGCCGCCTTCTAGTGATATTGAAGAAGGGCTGGGTAACAGGACCAGTCCCGAGCATTGTGTTACATTAGCCCTGCTCAGTGGCTCTGGTGAGAGTGCTGGTGGTGGAGATGAGGGTACCGTCCAGCTTGGGTGCAGTCAGCTCTGCTTTTTAAAGGGCTACAGCATCCTTTAACAGGGTACCTCTTTCTCTCCTCTGGGAGACAGTTGGTTGCATCTGCCCCAGCTGCAAGGGCAGACAGTTCTTGAACATGTCTGGTAATGTCTCATCCTGTTGCCTAAAGTCCTGCAGCAAGTGCCAGTGTTGCCTTCTCTCAGTCTTTATTCTCTTCCCATCCTTCCAGGTGAACATGGGGAACAGGAGTGCCTGGGCCTATGCCACTGACTGGAAGATGGCTCCAGAGCTGGGGTTGCCTTCCCTCTCCATCTGCCTGGTGCTAGGCACTGCCATGGCCACAGAAACAGCATGATATTGAGAGCAATCCCTAGGGGTGTGTGGGGCCTGGGGCATATCAGCCTGGGTGTGGGGGGGTGGGAAGTGGCTGGAGGACGAAGCCAGTGGCGCATGGCAGCCATGCAGAATGGTGGCACCCTCCACAGGGCCTGTATGGCACTGTCTGCAGGGCCCAATGTAATTGCCCTGATTTGCCCTCTGCCAGGGACAGCTTATCTCTGTTCCCCTGCCTTTGATCCTCTTCAGATCCTGGATGCAACCAGGTGCCCAATATCAGTGTGATAGTGTGGGAACAGCGTGCCCAGCCCTGCTCTGGACAACACTGGGAACCCCCCCCACCCCTCACTGTTGAGGGTGTCCCACTCTGTTAAGTACTAGACTTTGATGCTTGCAGATGCTGGCATGAAAGTGCTTCCCTGGCTGAAGGTGAGCCTGTGTCATCCTACAAAGCTGCAGGCTCCTGGCTCCACAGTGCTCAGGACTGGCAGCTATAACCATAGCATGGACTGTGACTATCAAAGGAGAGTTGGGCACCTGCCTCCCATGGGCATTTTGGGATCTTGGAACATATTTGGGTGGGTTTGTGCTGGGCAGTTCCAAAAGTATTCCACCTTTAATCATGGGTCCAGTGATAATGAGCTGGCTCAGTGCCACTCAACTTGATTCCTAGGTAGTTTTGGACTGAGCTATTACAGGTCTTACCTGAGAGAGTGGGAGAAATCCCTTGCCAGAGAAGATCCCTTGGGAGAAATCTTAATGTGTGGGACTGTTTGCAGGTGCTGGGGCCCATTGAGGCCCCACTGAGGCATAAATACAGTCCCTCAGGCTCTCTTGTTGTGTATAGGGATTTGTGTGTCAATACTGTTAACTCCTTGCCATCATCAGCAGGCCAAGAAACCAGGCAAATGAAAGTGATATGTCCAAAGTCAGCGATAGAGCAGTAAATACAACCTAAGTGGTCCTGAGAGCCAGCTTTTGCTTTTAATAGATTCCTGGGAAGCTGTTGTACGTGGCAACAACACAGCAACCTAGCAGGCATAGTGCAAACTGAACTGTATTAGCTGCACAGGCATGATGGCCAGGTTAGGCCTGGCTGTTTCAGTGCACCCTGCTTTAACCAGAATATGGTGATCCCCATTAGAGAGCTCCCGAAGTATTCAAAAGAACAGTGATCAATTCCACTACATGCCTGGAGCCATCCCTGCCAGTTTTTAGATGGGCTAGGAAGAAGCAGAGATCTCCTTGGCTGTATCTTGAAAGAGATGTCCTTTGATTAGGTGGCGGGAAGGCTGCCAGACCCAAGCAGGAGTTCCTGTGGTTCTTCCTAGGCCCAGCTGCATTTCTCAGCTTCAGGTCCTGTTGAGGCTGCAGCCTGATGTTAGTGTTTATCTAATCTGATTATTGAGGAAATAGCAGAGAGAAGTCTGCAGGCTTTTACCTGCCACGTGCCTGCTGTGGGAGTGGGGAGGGGACCAAGGCAGGGTGGAATAAAAGGATAAAGGTACTTGCTGGGTGCTTGATTGCTCCATGTTCAGGGGTTGGGGTTGGAGCAGATAACTCTATTGCTGGAATCTCACATCTTCTCTGTCCAGCCTCCAGGAGCTGTGGTATTGAGATCCCTAATCCGCTCATGCTGAGTGGGATTAGAACATCCCAGTGAGACAGCAGGCTCTTACCAGGGGTGGGTGTCATAGGTGACATTTGCAGGTGAGCTACAAAGGCTGCTAGGCCACAAATCCCGTCACATCTATGAGGAGAAATCCATATCTCAGCCTAGCCTGGGGGAGGTGGGGGAAGGCAGCCCCGAAGTTAGCTTCCCTCTTCAAGCAGACTTGTTCTGCTCTCAAGTTTTGTTTGACCTGTACCCACTCTCTGGCAGCATATGACTGTCATAGTTTAGCACTGGGTGTGAAATCCGGTAGGCCCCTGCACCTGCAGGCAGCACAAAATGCTGGAGACTCATTCAACCATGGAGAGGTACATTGCAAGGCCAGCCTCTGAACTAGTTTTGGTTTGAATGCTCTGTGGTTTCTGTTAATATCCAGCCCCACTTGATTTACTACGGGCCTGGCTGGAATCCCAGACTGAGGGTTTGTGACTTCCTTGCTTTCCAAAAAGCGAGTGCGGGTGCTCAAAGCTCTGCTTCCTTGTTCAGGGTTTTGCACTGGACCTGTGTGAGTGGCAGGTCCAGACTGCACTCTGGGTTAATGGTCTTGTGCTCTGGCTGGGTTTTTCCAACTGAGCTATTTTCTGCAAGGAAGGTCTGTGCTGTTGACTGGTGCCCAGTTGGCATCTGGGAGTTCTGCCTTGCCATGCACTGCCTGCCCGCTGTGCCCTGGAATAGCCTTTCCAGACACAGGGGAACACAGCCTTCTTTCCCATTTAGGTATTTGGCCTCCCAGTAGCAATGGTGAATGGTGGGAGAGCAAGCATCCTGATTTTGTGCTACTGACAGAGGTAGGCTGAGGAACCCGTCTTGCTCCCCAGGAGCTCTTAAGTGCCTGGCTACCTGCAGCTAGCCTGGGCTTGGCAGTGGGCACTGTGTGCTTTCCCTCAGTGAGGCTAGTCCTGCTGCAGAGGATAATGTTGAAAAATCTAGTTTAGTCCGGGCACTGCCTAATTTCCCCTCCCTGATCAGAGCAGTGTGAAGTCTGAGTGTATGGAGACCCCTTGCAGTGCTTCCACCGCTGGCACCTGGGCACCATGGAGCCAGAGACTGGATAAGCCATCTCACCCCAGCCCCTTGGATGAGAGAGGGCTCCAACCCACATGTAGCTACACTGTGCCTCGTTCTCTGTGGGCAAACCCAATAAACACAACTAGTGCAAGTAAGGTCTCACTAAAGCCTCAAACGTACTTTGCGGGCAGCAAGATAGGCTGACATGGGAGGAAGAAATGGGGATGCTCTGGCCACGGCCAGATGTGGATTGCACTGCATTGTGGATGTATTTTTCTTGAGAGGGCAGATGCCCAGCGCTGCTTGTAAATCAGGCCCCTGCCCTCCTCCTTTATTAAGGGGTTTTAAGCCAGACCCTGCAGGGCAGTGGCCTGAGCGGAGGGTGCTGAGTGCAGAGCTGAGGCACGCAGACAATCTGACAGGCCAGCAGAACTCCCTTCTGAATAACACTTTTATCAAACTTGTTTTCAGAAGGCGGCTGCTGCTCTTTGACTTCAAAGCCGCCTCCTGACCCACTGTATGCTAACTATGTTAACTGTTTCCCTGCCAAACAGCTTCCCCCATAGGGCTCCCAAGGACTGAGATGCTGCCATGCTGTGCATCCTAAGGAGGTTGGCACTTAAATGGGACATGTCTCAGGATATGGTAATCTGTACCAGTGAAGGCTTTTCTGGACCTGTGTTGCAGGTGGCAGTCTAGATGAGAGGATGGGGCACTAGACTCCAAAGGCTGCAGATCCAGGCTTTCCTTCAACTCTGCCCTAGTCAGTGGCCTGGGGTGAGTCCCTTTCCATTCTGTGCCTCAGTTTCCCCTTCTCCCACTGTGTCTGTTCAGCAGCCTAGGGCAAGGGTAGTCTCTTAATGTGTGGCACTGATTGCAGGTGCTGGGACCCATTGAGGCCCTGCTGAGGTGTGAATACAGTTCCTCAGGCTCTCTTGTTGCTTCTCATACACAGTGGGCATAATCCCAGATAATGCCATTCTCCATCCTCAAGTCCTAGCACTCCTTGGCTTGCTAATGCAGTAGATCTTAATGTTGACAGACAGTATGTTGTTACTATGGCAGGTGGCTCTCCGTCAGTTGCTAAATAACCTTCCCTGCTATTCTAAATGGAGCATCCTTTTCAATTTCTTTTTTTCTTTTCTGTTCCTTCTTTTTTTCCTTCTGTGATGTTGCTCTGTGCTTAAACAGCTGTTGTACTCCACCCCAGACGTGGTCACATCTCACCAATAACAACTTGACAGCAAAGCTGCAGCCATGTGTGCAAAGCATTTGGGAATGACAGAGCCCCATCTCTGGGACATACTTGCATTTTAAACTGCATCTGGAGGTGGCAGAATTAACTTGAATCAGCCTCACCCAAAAGAGCACAACTGCACTGTGAAGTAACCCTTGAGCTGCTGGTCTGCCATGACTATACATGCTCGGGTGTAATTCCCAGATAGTAAGGGATGCGCAACCAGACAATCTGGCACTGTACTAGCCTGAGCTGTACTAGGCATTCCTTCCCAGAAGCTTAGGGGAGAGCTCCCTGTCCTTCGTGGGCATGTTGAGCAACTGTGGAAAGGTGCCTCCACTGTACCAAGCAGCTGATGAGTTGTGTTGGTGTTAGCTGTGCCCTGCAAGGCCCTGCAGAACAACTAGTTTGTGTTAAAAACACCACCAGGTCTGAGTGAGAAAGTTTAGTGTGTGGACTGGACTTGGGTCAAGGACTGGTCTTTGGGATGCAACCCAAGTGCATTTGTCAGGGAGCACAGATCTCCATGGCCAGTTTCTTCCCTCTGGCAGCTATTTTTTTTCCTATAGCTACATGAATAGGAAACACCAGGATAGTGTTAGTGCTTGCAGGTAGACCTGGGGTTCCTGGACATGCTACAATGGTTCTTGAAGATGCTGCTTCAGTTTCATTGCTCAGAGACAGGAATACACAGTGCCAGTCCCCTGCCCTCCCCTGCCCCTTGCACCCACTGGCTGCTCTGCCCTGGGCTTCAGGAGACCCTTTCCCTTCCTTCCCACACCCCCTGTACTACTACTGTGTGGTTCCTCTTGGAAATCCATGTGATAAAGCACTGGGTGACTTTGTTAACCCTATCAAAGAACTGTTTGCTATGTCACTTCATGGAGGGGGCTGTATTTCAGTACATGGAGGTGTGAGTGCTGGGTGGCTAGGGGACAGCAGATTATTCTTTCCCCAAGCACAGAGGGTGCTAACAGAAGTAGAGATTGACTGCATACCTGTTCTGAATTAGACTGTCTCTGCTCCCACCTCATCTGAAGAAGGTACATGACTAAGCACCATGAACTCTGGAAGTCCTGGCTGGACTCATCCTGTGATGTGCCTGGAACTATCTGGGAATTATGGGGGCCATAGCCATCCAGGACAGTCCAAATTAGGATCAACCTTCAGCCCACTTGCTGCCTTAGCTGTCTGTGGACCCCAGTAGGGCTGTCATGTGGTTCATAACCATGGTAGTTCTGGTCTTCAGCCACCCAAACCGATCCGTGGAGCTCTGGTGGAGGCAGCAGCCCCCTTAGTTTCAAGATTTCTTGAAAGGGCTTTTATGGGATGGCAGACCAGGTGAGCATAGCCATGGGCTGGCTTTGGGGAACTGAAGGGTTTCCTTAGCACCCATTGCCATGGTAGCTGAAAGGTCTCTGGATGAAAACAAGGTAAAAATGAGAACCATGGACCCTGGGACACTTCTGGCTCTTGGCCCACGTAAAAGGATGGTGGATGGGTAAGGGGGCTGCTGACAGAGAACAGAGGTAATTGCACTGGGGACTTACCCCAGGTCACTGTCCAAGGCAGTGGCAGAACTGACAAGGCACCCTGTGTCTCCAGGCTCCAAGCCCAGGGTTCTGCCCTCCAGGGTGTGCTGCCTCCGTTGGTGCACAAGAATGCTAGGGGGAAGGCTTTCCAGGAGATGCCTTTTCTGAGAGCCAGTGTGGCCAGTCCCTTGGCTCCAGGTACCTGCCTGAGTCCGTTTCTGGCAGGCAGGGTAAAACCTGGAGGCTGGGAGGTAGCAGGAGGCAAAATGGGGTCGGGGGAAGGGGGTTAGGTGTCATCCAGCTGGCAGGGTGAACGTCCTATTAGCTGGAGTCTTTCCAGATCAAGGCCAGAATCCCTTTCTAAAGGATATGCTCCATCTCAGAGCTTGGGGGGAGGAGAGAGGGCAGGCCCTGACTGAGGCTTGCTGCTCCAGCCTCTCTACAGGATGTCAGACTGGATGAAGTAATGGCCCCTCCAGCTTTGAAATGCAGGAATGTCCTGACTCTTCCCTCTGCCTATTAGAGCAGCGTGAAATTGGTTCAGAAGGAAGAATTACTATGTTTGGAATGGCTGGTCCACTTCCCCAGCGCGGTCTGCTACAGCTGCCAGGATCTGTTTTGTTTTTTTGTTCTCGCACCCCTTTGGGTCTTGTTTTGGCTCTGACAGAAGTGCTGAGCCCTCCGCCATAATTGCGAGCTGAGATTCTCACGTGAATGCCAGAAGGTGCCTGGGACTCAAAGGAGTGTGCTAAATATTCTTCTGTCCTTTCTGGAGTGGAGCCCTTTTCCAGCAAAAATGTGCCCAGTGGGAGTATGTGATGCCCCTGCCAATTCAAGGATAGGTTCATAGGGGCTGGAAAGGCACTGGTTTGCCAGGGCTTGCTTGCTATCATCTTTTTCAGTGAAGCCCAGAAATTTTGAAGTTTGCAGCAAAATGCAGTCCTAGGCTGTTGAGTGAGGAGCACCTGTCCATCCCTATGAAAGGGATCATATATGTGAAGCTCTGCATGAGCCCTTAGGTCTTTTCTGTTTGTGGTAGTCCTGGAAGGCACATTCATTCCAGCTCCGCTGGAGCCATAAGTGTAGGGCAGCAAAGGCCCGCAGGGTCAATTCTGGGCCTTATGTAGGGTTGTGTCCAGTTTCCACAGGGGGGCTCTAGGGCTCTCTTTATGCATGGCAGTGCAGCTCTGTGATATCACATTGATGTATGCAGCAGTGAGCTGCGACCTGTGCGAGCTCAGGTGTGTGTGGTGCTCCTGAGGGTTAAGGCCCTGGCTGCCTTTGTGTCTCGGTAGCGTCTGACAAAATAGGTGGGGAGAGAGATGATCTCTGTTGAAGCGTTGTGGCAGCTAGCGTGATGGGGAGGCCCTGATTTCTGGATGGTGTCTACAGGGCCCCATAATGATCAGCATGGTGTATGTGCTGATCTAAAAACCCAGGCACCAAGCTGGAGGCTTCTGCTGCTGAAAATCATTTGCCAGATATTACAGCTGTAGGTATGTGCAACCTGCCCAGAAAAGTCCAGGGTCTTCTCAGAAAGTTGCTAGGACCCAGGGTGGATTAAAAAAGCACTCGCAGCCTGTCTTGCTCTGCTGTTTCCCATCCTGCCCTTGCTGCTTGGGCTCTTGTGTCTCTGAGGGGATACCTGAGCCCAGTGAGAGCACGGGGTAGCTTGCAAACTAAGGCCCCCTCAATTTGGAGCAGCTCGTGTTCTCCATGACACACCTCTGCAGCCAGGGCTGGAAGATCCCTTTCCCTCTGCTGTGCTACCTGGCCCTTGCAGAGCTGGCTGCATTTGAGGACTGTTGTGCACATGTATATAGCACAGAAAAGTGGGGATGGCTCTTTTGTGGACTTGAGTAAAGACAGGAAAGGCTGAGGGTGCTTAGAGGAAGCCCAGCATCCAAGGCTGAGCTTACCAAGAGAATTCCCCTGGGTGTGGCACGGTTCCTTTGTGTGGGTGCATGGGGGGTGATAGAGCAGATCCAGGTACAGGGATGACGCAGCAGCGCTAAGCCTCTCCCTGCTGGCTGCAGGCTGCTCCTTCCCAGGCCGGTGGTGCCAGCTCACACTGCCTGGGCTGGAACAAGCTGAGCTGCCTTGGCCTGCAACCAGCATGTTTTTCTGGGAGAAAAAGGGCAGCAAGGATTGGCTTTCAGCATGCATCTCCCAGCTCTGCGGTGAAAGGGAGTCTGGAATGGACTGGAGGCAGGTCGCAGGAATGGTTCTGGGGAGCGGCAACTGGGGCAGGAATGAGGATCAGTGAGGCCATGCCCATGAGCTGGAGCAGCACAGACCTGCAGCCACATGCCCGCCTGCTTTATTCTGCAGGGTGTGTTCCTGGTTGTGTATGCAGCAAAAAAATGTGGGACTCTGCTGGGGGGTGGCAACACTGCGAGGAAGCAAATGACCTGAGATCTGAAAATGGGATATCCCCTTCTGGGGAGATTGGGGTGGGGGAACCCTGTTCTGTAGTAGCATTGTAGGCCTGATGCTCTGGTGATGGGTATAGGACATGGATGCTTAACTCTGGGTCTGTGAGCCAAATCCAGACCCCAGAGCCATGTCATCCAGCTTCCAGGGCTCTCCACAAATCCTATGGGGCTGGCATTTCTTAGCTCTCAAGTGGTAGCTTGTGGGGGAAAGTGGGCTGGTTCCCATCTTTCTGACTTAGGGTGGGAGGTGGTAAAAGTATGTGTATGAGTCGGGGGGGAGGGGAAAGGTGCATATGTGTCGGGGCCCCTGTGTCCTCAGCCATTGCTGACTTTCCGCTGAGCAAAGGCTTTTCAGTGCCATACACCTCCCTGAGCTTGAGCCCTCACTGGCTCTATAGCACAGGCCTCATGCTCAGCAGCTCTGCTCTGCTAAAGGACTGAGCAAAGGCTCCTCTTTGTTGCCCATCAGTGATGCTGAGGTGAAAGGTGCACTTGCTGCTGAAGAGACAACAGCTTTTTGAATGTAAGTATGTATTTGTGTTCCCAGCGGGATGACTTTGTGATTAAGACCTATCTCTGCCACTTCCTGCCAAGTGGCCCTGGGCATGCCACCTATGCCAGAGTGTTTGTGAGGGGTCACTGATTTGTGTGCCCAGCAGAAGACTAAGAGTGTCTCTCTTTCCCCAGCGTGCATGCCAGCTGCTACCCCAGGGAGCCATGAGGTCTCTGCATCACTCACAGCCCAGCCACAGCAAGTGAACTAGGGATGCCAGGGCAAGGCCCTGCTATTTTGCTTCTACTTGCACCTCATGGGATCGTCCCTCTCAATTGGAGCTCCCACTTTGTGCACGCTGTTCTGGGCTGGGAGAGCATGTGGTATCCCATGAGCCTGGACTGATGCTGGCAGAGGGGCGTCTTTGGGGCTGTGTGTTTCCTAATCACAGTGCCTCTGTCTCTTCCTCAGTCGTCCAGTGCCCCTTCTGTGACAACATTGGCAGATATGACAGGATGCCTGTCCCTGCTTCTGCAGGGTTGCATGCCTTGGAGTACATGGTGAACCTGGTACCTCATGCCAGCCACGCCATGGAGAGAAAGGAAGAGAGGCACCGGGGACCAGCTTGGGATAGGTGTGGTCTGCAGGTCAGCCATCTGCACAACAGTAACAATAATGCATCTCCAAGGGGCTGGCTGGGCCAGAAGGGCTCCCGCTCCCTCTCACCCTATGGCTCCAAGGCCTCCACTGCTGGCCGCCGTGAGCTGAGCTACGTGGAACGTGTGGTGCTGGAGATTGTGGAGTCAGAGCGCATGTATGTGCAGGACCTGCGCAGCATTGTGGAGGTGAGCACTCCCCAGTGCTAGACAGGGCAGGGCCTTCCCCAGGTTGGGACTCGGGGCTTTTCAATACCTCTGTACATCATATACTTTGGCCCAGCATGGCTTTGGGGGTGCCCCATTGTTCCTGACATCCATAGGGGCTGGTAATGAGAGTGGAATATCTATCTTGACACAGATTACTACTGTTCTGGGCTCCATTCTCCCATGCAGGGGATGCCCAGGGTCTCTGGTCTCCCGGCAGCTAAGAAGAGTTAAGGAGGGAGAAAACTGCACTATGGCTGTTTGAGACTGTCCCCCGTACTGCCTCAGGGCCTGGGATTTGGTTTAGTGCTGGGTGGTGTTTCTCACCCGGGCTTCTCTAGGGCAAGGGGGGTTCCCAGCATGTTATGTGAATCTGGGCTGATGTTGATTAGGATTAGGAGCTCTGCCTGAGTCCAGATGCCTCATACCTGCCCAGGGGTGGGAATGGTGCAGAACACAGCTTTGCCTGTGGGCAGTAGTGGGGACAGGAAGGCTTTGGCCTGGATGGGGATGGTTCTGATGCCAGTTGACTAGCCCAGCCCTGAGGGTGGAGCTCCCTGCTAGTCAGAAGCAGCTGTAGAGGGCAAGGAGTCCCCTGGCACTGCCTGCAATATGCCCTGAGTTCGTCTGGGAGGTGCTGGCCTGTGCTACCTCTTGTCATGGTCATCCTACAGGGCTACCTGGGCAAGATCATTGATGTGCGGGAGGAGCTGCTACAGCCAGACCAGGTCAGCGCACTCTTTGGGAACATTGAGGACATCTATGAGCTGAGCAGGTGAGCCAAGGCCCCTCCTCCTTCCCCCTCTTCTAGAGAGAGAAATGCTGCTGCATTCCTGTGGTGCAGGAGAGCCAGCACTAAGCCAATTTCCTCCCTTCAGTGCCATGGTGATTTGTCTGTGCCCGTGTCTCCTGCCCTACAGCCCTAAATATCTCAGCCCTGGCCTCTCCCTCGCAGACCTGCTAGGGCCCCCAGTCCTGATGCACACCCCCTAGAAGTCCAACCCTGGGCTCTCCCCACAGTTCGATGGGTACTCATCAGTCCTGCCCTTGATACTGAAGCTGTCTCAGCTAAGAGCCTTTTGGCAGAAAGCCCTGAGGGCAAGGTGAAGGCCACTCTGTCTATAGAGACTGTGTGTTGCTTGGGATAGGAACATGGCACAATGAAGGGCTGCTGAGGCTGGCACAGTGAGAGCCAGCTGCTGGGGTTTGGGGCAGGGGGCATCTGGCCACTGCATCTCTTGTGTCTCATAACCCTGGCTCTATTTTGATTCTCTGCTGGCTCTGGAAGGCCTTGCCCAGGTGGGTACGATGTCTGGATCCCGCATGCCCCACTGGCCAGTTGGTTGGTGTGTTTGGGAGTTTTCTTGCATGCCTGCAGCATGTGCCCAGCCCGTGTACCTACCCGTCCTGAGCATGTATATTCTTAGTGGGTTTTGTTCACTTTGTGGGGGCAGCACAGCCCAGCTACTGCCCCAGACAACCAATGCACTCTCCACTCAGTGAGCTGCTGCATGACCTAGAGAGCTGTGACAACAACCCTGTAGCTGTGGCCAGATGCTTCGTAGACAGGGTAAGCGGGACATGGATGACTTCCCTGGGGAATGTCTTGGTAGCACATTGCACCATGGTGCTGCATGGGGGAGCTAAGAAGCTAAGGGTTGACACTGAAGCCAGCTGTCATGATGGGAGAGGGCCTCTCGCATCACGTGGCTGAGGCAGTGAAGCCTTGACAGATGGCAAGGACTCCAGCTAGCAGTGGGAGTCATAGCATCAGGATGGGGTTGGCTGTAGAAATGCCAGGGGTGGGGGGGAAAGGGAGAAGACGAGGGTGTATGGGGTACCTCATGGTGCCAGGGTAGATGGGCTGGGACACTGTGAATGGGTTGTAGGTGAGGGGGCTGAACCTCGGGAGGCAGTGCAGTAGGAAGCTCCATTCCTTGGCTATACTCCCTCTCATTCTCCTTGCAGAGCCAGGATTTTGATATCTACACACAGTACTGCAACAACTACCCTAAGTAAGTGTGGACATGAAGTGGGTAATCTCTACTGCCACAGGGTTGGACACTGGCTGGCTGCCTTATGGGGAAAACTTTGTCCCCTCCCTGGCCTGTAGCAGGTGCTTCCTGAGGGTGGGGGTCTGGCAGCAAGAGCTTGAGTTGAGCTGGAGGTCATAGGTAACATTGCCCTGCTGCCCATGAAGTCATGGATAGATTTGGGGCCCACTGCCCCCAGTGTCTAATCTGAGATGGGAGGTCCTGTGTCATGGCTGTAAGAGAACCTGGGGGCACATCTGCGCTCCAGCATGGTGGGGGAAAGTACTTGTTCCCTGGCAGCCTAGGATGTCATATGTACCCGTTATCACTGGATGCCACTGGGCTTCTGCTGAGCCTTGCTTGTGCCCTGTGTTCCTCACCATGGCACCTAGGCATCCCCCCTCATTCCAGTAACAATCTTTGCAGCTCAGTGGCGGCACTGACTGAATGCATGCAGAACAAGCAACAGGTCAGGTTCTTCCGTGAGTGCCAGGAGCAGACGCAGCATGCCTTGCCTTTGGGAGCCTACCTGCTCAAGCCTGTCCAGAGGATTCTCAAGTACCACCTACTGCTCCAGGTAAGTCAGGCAGCAGTGCTGCCCCCTCCCTCCCCCTCTTAGGCCCTACAAAGTCTCTGCCTACACCCACACCATTGTCTTCTGTCAACAGTTTCTTGGTATTGGTGCCCCATCCACCCCCACCACCCTGTCCACTACCCTGACCCCAGCTCTTGCCCACACCTGCCTGGTATCTTCCCTGTGCTGCTGCCTCCTGGCCCCTCCCTTCTCATGTCTAAGGCAGTCCCTCCATCCATCTAGAAAAGGGCAAATATAGTACCCATCTTTAAGGCGAAGAGGGAGGATCTAAGGGACTACCAGCCAGTCAGCCTGACCTCTATAGTTGGAAAGTTCTCAGAGCAGGTTCTCAAGTAATCCATTTTAAAGCATCTAGAGGAGAACAAGGTGAGATCAGTAACAGTTGGCATGAATTCACCAAGAACAAGTCATACCTCAGCAACCTGAATTCCTTCTGCGATAGCGTCAGGCTCTGTGGATGAGGGGAGAGCAGTGGGCATGGTATATCTTGCTTTTAGCAAGGCTTTTGAATCCCATGAGATTCCCATCAACAAGCTAAGGAAATATAGACCAGGGCTCAGAGGGTAGTAATCAATAGCTTGTTTGATTACTAGATGTTGGCAGCTGATATCAAGTGGGGTCAGTCCTGAGGCCGGTTTTGTTCAATATCTTCATCAACAACCTGGAAGATGGGATGGAGTGCACCCTCAGCAAGTTTGCAAATGCTACCAAGTGTGGGGGAGTAGTAGATACGCTGGAAGGTAATGGATAGGATTCAGAGAGACAAATTGGCAAATTGGACGATTGGGCCAAAAGAAATGTTATGAGATTCAATAAGGAGAAATGCAAAGTCCTGAACTTAGGACAGAACAATCCCATGCACCAGTACAGGCTGGGGACTGAGTGGCTAAGCAGCAGCTCTGCAGAAAAGGACCTGGGGATTACAGTGAACAATAAGCTTGAATATGAGCCAGCAGTGTGCCCTTGATGCAAAGAGGGCTAATGGCATACTGAGCTGCATTAGTAGGTGTGTTGCCAGGAAGTCAAAGGAAGTGATTATTCCCCTCTATTCAGCACTGGTGAGGTCACATTGGGAGTACTGTGTCCAGTTTTGGGGCCCCCACTACAAATTGGTGGGCTAGGAACAATGGCCTCAAGGTGTAGCAGAGGGCAATTTAGGTTGGAGATTAGGAGGAACTTTCTGATCATGAGAGTGGTCAGGCATTGGAACAGGCTACCTAGAGAAGTTGCAGAATCTCCATGCTTAGAAACTTTCAAAAGAGACTTGGCTGGATGGTTTAGCCAGGAACGATCCTGTCTTGAATAAGGGGCTGGAGTAGATGACCTTGTGAGGTCCCTTCCAGCCCTCCTTTCTTATGATCGCAGGATTGACAAGGATGCTGCACCCCATTTGAAGCTTGCGCTTTGAGCATCCCCATTACACACTCCCCCACTGCCCCAAGCCAAGCAATCCCCCCTGCCCAAGTCGGGGCAGGCCATGAGTATCTGTTGGAGAGGAAGGCCGGGGAGCAGGGATCTCAGGGCTCAGGTGGGAGGGTATGAGTGGGTCAGGTGCTGCAGGAGATGTGGCTGTGGAGCTGGCTGAATTAGGGGGCTGGGAGCTGCTGGGAAGCTGAGGGGCTGGGTGTGTCCTCATGTTCCATTGTGCCCTCAGGAGATTGCAAAGCACTTTGACTTGGCAGAGTCGGGCTATGAGGTGGTGGAGGAGGCTATTGACACCATGACATGCGTGGCCTGGTACATCAACGACATGAAACGCAAGCATGAACACGCCGTGCGCCTGCAGGTTACTGAGAGCAGGGGAAGATGTGGGGAGCTATGAAGGCACATGGGGATTTGGAATACAGACGCTTGTAATCCTGTGGGGTGGGGGGAATGAAGCAGAAGGACAGTAGTGCAGAAATCAGCAACATATGGTCCACATGGCCCACTAAGCTGTCAGATCTGGGTGGCAGCTCAGCACGGGGAGTGATTGGAGCTGGGTGGTAGTTTGGTGTCGGGAATGTTATAACTGATTCAGTGGCACTGCAGCGGGCAGGGGGATGGGGGAAAAGCGGCGGTAGCAGCAGGGGCTGGGTCAGCAGTATTGCCCTACCTTTGGCCCTAGCCCAGTTCATGCAGCCTACCACTCCCAAAAGGTGGCTTAACTCTTCCACTAGGGGATAGGGAAGAGGCATGTGGCAGTGGATTTTGTGTCAGGGCTGGCAGCAAGGGTTCCTGCAGCACATTAGACTGGTTTCTGTCCTAGTGTTCCCACTATGGCTGGGGTGAACTGAGCAACCAGACCAAGGTGTTCATACCCACCCTTGCTCTCATCTGGTCAGGAGATCCAGTCTCTGCTGCTGAACTGGAAGGGGCCAGACTTGACCACGTATGGGGAGCTGGTGCTGGAGGGCACCTTCCGCGTTCAGCGGGTCCGCAATGAGCGTGCCTTCTTCCTTTTTGACAAGACCCTGCTCATCACCAAGAAGCGTGGGGACCACTTCATCTACAAGAGCCACATCCCGGTACCTTGCTGCAGCCACAAGCAGCCTCACGTTCGCTTGTGGCACTTGGTAGATGGGGGGGGTGGGGGGGTTCAGGGCCTCCTCTCCCAAGTGTCAGGGAATGAGGGCATGTGTCTGGGGACTTCTCTTGCCAGGCTGTCCTGTTGCTCACATGTGGGTTAGGGCCTAGCTACAGGAGTCTCTGCCCACTGGCTCCATACCACTGTACTGCCTACCCCTTCTCCCTATGCCCCTTTACCTCCCATCAGAGCAGGCTGTCTCTGGGTACAGGAAAAGCCTCACTTGTAGTTTGGCCACCTGGTGACAATACCTGCTAGCCACTGCAGTGCCTACTTAGCCTGGGGCTGAAATCCCAGGCCCAAACAGGGCAGTTGTTCCCTAGCATCAGACTTGTTCCTTGGGTAGCTCTTGATCTCTTCCCCCCATGCTTCATCTGCTCTCAGCCATCTCTTGACACAGCCCATCTACTCTAGGCTCTGGCTGCTCTCTGTTACCTCTCTGGCTGTCTTGCCCAGTGGTGTGCCAATGAATGGCTGCCTGGGTGGTGCAGCCTTGGGGCTGTGCCTGTGCTAGCCTTCAGGGAGAAGGCTCTGCTTCCTGATGCTGATACCTGTCTCCCACACCCCAGTGTTCCTCCTTGATGCTGATTGAGAGCACCCGAGACTCGCTGTGTTTCAGTGTCACTCACTATAAGCACAGCAAGCAGCAGTACAGCCTTCAGGTACGTGAGGGGCTGGCTGGGCAGGGCTAAGGTGGTCACAGGGCCTGGGCAGGTCAAAGTTTAGAGAGGTGCAAGGGCCAGACAGGATGTTATTGGAGGTGCATAACAGCTGGTCAGGCCTGGGGTGAAGCTGGATGGGGCAAGCTGGGGGCTCAGGGGCTGGGCTAGAGGTGGTCAGGAAAGAAAGGTAGGCTGGGTTCAGAGCAGGGAAAGGGAAGCTGAACGTGTTTGTAATCCATAATGTCTCTGCTTCAGGCCAGGAGTGTGGAGGAGAAGCGGGTGTGGACCCACCACATCAAGAGGCTCATCCTGGAGAATCATCATGCCATAATTCCCCAGAAGGTGAGGAGGACTGGCACCCCCAGCCAGCCTGGCCCCCAAAAACCACAGAATTGGCCTGATGCACCACCCTCAGTGTGCCAGGCTGGGGACCACAGTGCTTTGTGTGGCCAGAGCTATGTGCCAGGGATCAGGCCCAGGCCCAGGGACAGGGATTTCTGAAAGGGGGATGCAGCACCCCTGTCAGCTCTGGCATTGGCATGTTCCATGCTTCACTAACCAAGAGGTCTTCTTCCTTCCTAGGCCAAGGAAGCTATCTTGGAAATGGACTCCTACTGTAAGTGCTGGATGGCTGTGCACCTGTCTGTTTGTCCACCACTAAGGCTCTGGGGTTTTAATCCTCACTCCTGAAAAGCACTCTCTGGTCTTGAGAGTGAGAGCTGGGACATGTGGTGTCCTAGCTCTCCATCCT
>JAGPOW010000874.1:510665-566347 GCA_030014935.1 Caiman crocodilus
GTCTGATTCCTGGCCCATTGAAACTTTCAAAAGCCATCTCTGAGCAGAGAGGTTGGCTCTGCACACACAGAGCAGTTGTGACCTCTGTACATGGGGTACCTACTGAGAGAGGGCCACAATGGCTGAATTATGTGTGCTGGAGCATATCTGGGCCCACCAGGTTGCCTGAAGGAACTGGGACTGACTTTAGCTAGGCCTCATGCATGTGCTTCCTCTCTGCTCCTTCAGACCCACCTCGCTACAGGTGCAGCCCAGAGGGGCTGAAGAAAACCAGGTCAAACCAGTCCATGGATGAGGTACCAGTGCACGTGCGGCACCTGGCAGGTCGTCGCCAGTCAGGTAAGAGAAGAGGGGTGGTGGGACAGGTGCAGCTGGTCATAGGGTTGGTGTGCCCATTCCTCCATCCATCTATGGAGTCCCCACAAGCCACCAACAGTGTGAAGTGCTTATTGACTCTCACCCATGTGGCTGGCTGAACTGTGCTGGCCCAGTAAATCACTGGTGTATGCAGAACTAGATCTGGTAGCTGCAAGGGCAGTTCCAAAAGTTGGCTGTCCTTCAGTTCAGCCACGTGGGTGGGGTTGGAGTCTGCAGCAGGGGTTCCTCACTGTCTCTGACCTTGGGAGTTTGGTTCCTGTCTGTCCTGCAAGGAAAAAACAGGTCAGTTTGGTGTCCCTCTCCTAGGCACCTGAGTTTCTCCAAGCAGCTCCAAGAAAGAGGATCCTGGCAGGGGAGCAGTAGTGTCCATGGTTTGGAGGAATCAGTTCGGATGCACCCTCATGGGTCACGGCCTGGGAAAGTTCCCACTGGACTCCTCCATTCCCTAAGTGCCAGCCCTCTGAGCCCCATGGCTATGTATGTGAGACACATACTCTTCAACAGTTGATGTAGAAGGGTGCTGTGTCTGTGTGGCACGTTATGGGGCGGGGGCACTGTAAGAGTGAGCACAGCAGCCTGCAGTGAAAGCAGAGCAAGCAAAGAAGTGTGTCTAGCTGAGCTGTGCCCATAGGACCAAGATGGTGGCAGAAGCTAGAACTTGGGCTCCAGACAAGTCACTCTAATCCCAGGTTGACTAGGAGGCAAGAGAACTTGACTTCTTCCTGTGACATAGCACATCCTCCATCTGGACTGCTATGCGATACCTGGGTGGCTATGACTGATGATTAATACCACAGGGGGCACCATGTGGCAAATCATGACTGGGCTTGCCTTGAATTCCTCTAGCACAGTGGTTCTCAAACTTTTTTTTCGCAGACCACTTGAAAATTGCTGAGGGTCTTGGTGGACCACTTAATAAACTTTTTTTTGTTCTACAAATCAAAGCACACAACTCATATTTTAATATCAGTAGTCTTACCTTACAAATACAGATATTCTCAGTTGTTTTGCTACCTTTCTGTAGACCACCTGAATGGAGCTCTGGTCTGCGGAGCACAGTTCAGGAACCTCTGCCCTAGCAGATTCTAGATGCAGGCCATGCCTGTCTCAGAGCCTGCTTGCTTCCTGCAACACATTTCTGTGGGCAGCAGTTCCCCCCACCTCCTTTTGGCTGAACAGAGCCAGCCCCTGGTCTGGAATGCTGTGGGCCTCCATTGCTTTCTCTGGAATGCTACAAGAGCAAATGGCAGAGGGGTGGAGCTGGGAGGCTGGGACCAACAGAAAAGGGCCTGGGGGGCTTTTCTGGAGCCAGTGGAGGCACAGGGCAAGTGCAGTTTGGCCCACCGTGTGCCTGCATTACAAGACAGTCTTTGACTATGCAGTCACATGCTGCCCTACTCAGTGCATAGAATGTTTAACCTGGAGGGATGTTCGCTAGGCCCATTCCATACGGCTCAGCTCATTTCGTATAGCCTCTAACATACACCGCACATTGTCCATCCGTGCTGTATTGAAGTGCTGCACATATTCAGTAGTTCTGTGATGTACAGCCTCTGCCTCTCCTACCCTCCTACCATTCATCCCTGGCTCCTAAGTTTCCTGCTGTGCTTCTTGCTGGCACATCTGAGTGCTTCCCAGCCCATCAGGAATTAATTTTTCTCACTTCACTGCTTGAGGTCATGCTATCCCATTTCACCAGCAAGGATCTATGGTGCAAAGAGATTGTGGTCAAATGTGCCCACTGACTTTGGGTGCTCAATCTGCACTGTCCAGTGCTTGATCATTCAAAGCACAGCATTATGTATGTTCGCGGCCTAGCTCCCATTGGGGGTCAGTTGCAGGTAGAGGTGCTCAGCCCTTCTGCAGCTCACACCTGAAGGGGTAAAATGAGGAGTGCACAGTTTTCAATCACATGGGGAAAATCTGGATTAAGTGATTTGCCCAGCATCATACAGGAGCTCTGTGGCAGAGGCAGGAATAAAATCCAGTGCTCCAGGCTGAGGTTCAACTATGTTAACTGTGACAATGTCCTTTCTCTCCCTGTCATTTCTTGCTTCATTTGCTTCAGGTAGGGCTGTCCAACTTCTAAGGCTGGGGTGGGGCAGGAAGTGGAAGCTGGGGGAGGGAGAGAGCACAGAAACCCCAGCTGAAAGCTGGAGCGATGTGGGTAGCAACAGCTGGATGGAAGCCTGGAGGCTTCAGATTAGTCCCTTGTGCCCTTCCTCCTTCCATCCTTTGATCCTCATCTATCCTGGGCAGGGATTAGTGTGTGATCATGTCATCAAAGACTATGTTGTAATGCAGATGCCCTAAGGAGTGCAGTTTACTACGCAGGCAACTTTCATCCAGGCGTTTCTGTACTTTACTTTGCCTCCTTAAAATATGTTAACCTACATTTTATGGCATCATTTCTTTTTGGTTTTCAAAGAAAATTGACAGGTCATAAAGTCCATTACTGCTCACATA
Source organism: Caiman crocodilus (assembly GCA_030014935.1). Lineage (NCBI taxonomy): Eukaryota > Metazoa > Chordata > Crocodylia > Alligatoridae > Caiman > Caiman crocodilus. The sequence goes on from JAGPOW010000874.1 coordinate 513,510, forward strand.
GGTCATCAGCAAGTCAGGCTCCTCTCATTTCACCTCACAGACTTGTGTTGCTTGAACTGAAAGAATAGCAGTGAAAGGCTATTATCTTGTATATGCAACTTGCTGAAGAGGGAAATGTGGGCACATGCTTTGTCAGAGGGGTTCATAGCCAGAAGATTGTAGGCTAGAAATAAGGTGCACATTTTGGCAGAAAAGGGAATGACCCGGCCCCAGCCAACCCCTCTGACCAGAATGTGCTCAGCCTGCTGCGTATCCAGGCAAAGTGAAGTCCAAGACTCTGTCACAGCACTTTTTGGGGCCAGGTGAATGACCGCATGTCCAGTTGAAAGACCTGCCCAGCTCTGCCTGTCACTGATCAATTTTGGGTGCCCTTCAGTCCTGTGCTGGGCGCACTGGGGCCCATAGGGAATAACTATTTCCCATTCCATTTACAGGCCTTTCCTGAATCAAAGCTAGCCATTTACTCCCTTTCCCCACTTCATGAACTTCTATTAACTGTGGGTGTTATTTAGTCCCCTGTCCCAGGAGCACTAAGCAAATTCTCCTGCCTTTCCTTGGCATGGGATGCCAGGGAAGGGTCCCCAGTTTCTCTTTATCCTTGCATACCCCTACAAACTTTTGGCCCTGACCTGTGGCACTATTATAGAATCCCAGCCCTGCCTCCCCTCTGCACACTAGCATGAGCCTCATTAGGTTCTGGGTTTTCTGAAGCCCTGGGGTCCTAGGTGCTGAACACTGCATGGAGTCTGGTGCCAGTCCCATGGCTGCTAAGACAGAAAGACAGGTTTGGGGCCTGGTTGCAAGAGGATCTCAGGATATGGTCAGCAGCCCTGAAACATGGTGAGGCAAGCCATACTCCATCTTCTGTTGCCAGTGCCATGCAAACAGGGTGTGCGTAATCACTGCACCATGGAGAGGCCAAATCATATGCCAGGCTCTAATAGATCTCTGTCCTATCCTTAGAACCTTTCCACTACTGCTCCCGTGCTGAGAAGCTCCCCCAGTACAACGGACCGCAGGGCTGCATGGTGCCCGGGCGTACTGGCCGCAGGAAGTCTGGTGCGAGCAGGGGCCCAGGGCATCATTGGGTGTGGATGTCAGGAGTACTGCATGCAGTGTCTGGGGCTTGGTGTTCATCATGGGGGTGAAACTGATCCACTGCTGCACAGTGGGGAATGGTTTGGCTAACACACATCCCCAGGTTGAGCTGACCTGTGGATACAACTGTTAGTTTGTTACCAGGAGCAGATGGCTGATGCTGGGGGCATATTCTGTGGCTCAGTGCCATTTGATGCTGCTTCAAGGGCTCTGTTCTGGTGTCTGTGACTGTCGGTGTGCTGGGGAGAAAGCTGGTTTCCTGAGCTTTGTAGGGTGAAGGTGGGGTCCTCAGCCAGGGGTCCTGGGGATTGGATCACAGCAGCCAGTTGATAACATTTTTCTTCTTCATACAGAGCCATCCAAACAGATTCTCAAGCAACTCGGTGCTGAAGGTAAGTAAGACCCCTGCCCCACATACTGAGAGGACAGAGGCAAATGGCAGAGTTAGGGGACTGCCGCTGAGGCTCTGCAGTGTGGCCATCATAGTTTAAGACACAGCTGAACCCAGCATGTGCTGCTGGCTGCATTGGCCATTTGTGCAGGCCAACGGAGCCAGCAGCATAGCATAAGGGTAGGTAGGGGGAGATGGATACAGATGCCCATCTTCCCCTACCTGCCCTTGGGCCTGTGGCATCATTGCTAAGCTGCACCTGTCATGTTGGCCAGCCCACCTTTGTGCAGTCATAGGAATCATAGAAAAATAGGGCTGGAAGATGCCTCAAGAGGTCATCTTCTTTGAAACCATGCTGAGGGCAGGATCATCCCAGACTGAACCATCCTAGACCTGTGTTTGTCTAGCCTGTTCTCAACTTCACAAGCAACCCTATTGCATAAGTATTCAGCACAGTGCCTCAAAACACCAAGAGCACCTGAGCTAGCCACAGTTAAAGCAGGGGGTGAGGGCACTGTCAGTGCCACAGTGGAGTGGGACTCAGCCCCTGGTTCCAAGGCTTCAGCCTCCTGGCTTGAGCACAAGCAACATGCTTAGCACTGGGGGATATGGGGCATGCTGAGTGCTTCGAGGTCAAGTCACTTGCCTGCCCTGCCCACTCAGTGGAACAAAAAGGATCAGATTCATCTGAGGTGCCTCTGGTGCTTTGGGGATGTGCTGGTTTCTTGGGATGATACACCAGCTACAGCTCTGCTTTGCTGGGTTGGGGAATCTCTGTTGGCCATGGAGCCATGGGAATCCCCATAGGTTGGGTGTCCCTTCCTCTCAGTCCCTGAGAGCATCTGGTTATTGCTTCAGTGATCTTCAGCTAGGCCGATTTGCTGGCTGCTGCCAGATGGTTGTGACCTAAGCTAGGCCAGAGAATCTAGCCAGCCAAAGGGTGGCTTCTGCACCACTCCCCACACCAGAGGCCTGTGGAGAAAGGGTGCTCTCCTTTTCCTGGACTGCCACAGCTCAGGTTATGGGCTCTGGTCTTAGGGTTCCCATAGCCCTCAGGGAGGCCATAGCCAGTGCTCTTCCCCACCCTCCCCTGCTGTGAAACGGGCAGCAAGTGGAGGTGCTGCTGCAATGGTGAAGAGATAGTATCTGTTCGTAGCATCCTCAGCTCTCAGCAGAGCTGTCCTAGAGTCCAAGGGGAGGTGAGCAACTAGCTTAGATGACCCCTCCCATCTCCCCCTTCCTGGGCACCCTTGACCTACCCAAAAAGCTCCCTTTTCCCTCTTTGGTTTGGAGCCTTTGAAGGTTATTGACTCCTGGAGGCTGGCACAAATCTGACATGATCCATACACCAGACGATAGCAATGTTTATCCACCCCCGTGCTTGCTTCTCCACCTACACATGCCATGAGTTAGTCTGACCCCAGTAATGCATTTCCACTCCCAGGCTGGGGCCATTGCCCACCCAATATGTTGTCCCCCTCCACAGGGGCTCCTGCTGACATCCATAGGGAGCAAGGTGTTCCAGGAGCCAGGCAACTGCAGGGCTGGCAGCCCTTCCTTGGTAACAATTGAGGGGGCAGCGGACAAGAAGGCAGTGGGAAAGGGCTCTTTGGAGGAGGGGATGGGGCTTGCCTCCTTTGTCCTGGGAACTCATTGTGGTGGGTATCTTTTGTGCCCAGCAATCCTTTTGCTAATGGCTTGTCTCCTCTCTTCCATGTGCTGGGGATGCACAGAAGGACTGAAGGTGAGATCCAAGAGTAGACAGGGACCTGTGGGAGGGCATGGAGGTCTCTATGGTGCCAGTCTGGAGGGGCTCCTCTCCCTCTAGGTGGCACTGGAACAGGCATACCTCATTGCAAGGCTCCTTCCTTGAAACCTTGGCCTATGAGCCTGTGACACTGCCAGCCCCAATGCCCTCAAATGCCATGCTCCCATCACACGCATGCCATCTGTCCTTGTGCACATGCGCACACATGCTCGTGCTCTGGCCCTGCTTTGTGTCCCAGCTGTCCCCTACCTGTTGTAGATGTATGGAGTCAACACAGGGGGTTGGGTGTTGGGGAGTGGGAGCCACTGGGCTGGGACCCTGAGCACAGCTACTAACCCCGCTCTGCCAGGCACTCTGGCAACCCACAGATGAGGTGGAGCTAAGGGCTTGTTTGTACTTCAAACAGCATACAGACAGTGATGGAGACTTCCTGGACACTGGGGAGCCCTGGCAGCCCCCCAGCAGCCTACAGCAACAGGCTGAGCCTGAGGGGGATGCAGAGGAGACAGAGGAAGAGGCCTCTGGGAAGGAGGAGGAGCAGGCTGCTGGGAAGAACTCCCTGGAGGAGCTGCCAGGGAGTGACAGCAGCGAGAAGGAAGTGGGGCCCGAGGAGGAGGAGGGCCCAGTGGGAGAGGAGCAGGTAGTGGACTTGGCCAGCTGCCTCCTGGCAGCACTGCACTGCTGGCATTCTCAGGCCAACACTTTGCTTTTCTCTTTTGGAGCGTCCCTCTCTGCATGCTGCCCTGATGCATGGCTTGGGATTGCCATCCTGTTGCCCCTCTCTAACCTCCCTCCCTCCCCACCATTCACCAGGCCCAGACCACTCTCCTGTGCTTAGGGGTGAAGATCCAACCTTGGTCCTTGCTTTGGAGCAAGCTGGTCACCACCGCTGTAGGGCCGTTGGCTTTTGGAGCAAAGCTTGTGCCCCTCTCTGCTCCTAGCCCTTCCCTGCCTGCTGTAGCCAAGGTGGAGTGGCTGCATGATAACCAGTGTGCTTTGCATTTTCCTCCCAGCCTAACCTGATTCTTGGGTTGGGGCTGAAGGGATTAACTGGATGATGTAGGGTATGAACTCGAGGGGATGCCCCTGTCCACAGGTCTGTCTGTCCTGATGCGAGGTTTATCTGGTTCCCTCAGAGCTCTGGCCCTGTGTGGAGGAAAAGCCCAGCCCCTCCAAAAGGACAGTGGTCTGCTGGAGGCTCAGGCTGCAGAGCCTCTGGAGCCTGGACATGTGGAGCAGTTGGCAGCTGCAGATGCTGACCTAGAGAGGCCGTAGGGGCTGCCTGGGGGCTCTGCCGTCCTGGTCTCTTGGGTTCAGGGCCTGGCACCTTTGTGCTGGGTGAGTCATACCCATGTTTGGGCACACCCATCTGGCCAGCTGTGTGAAGCCTTCCCTCTGTTTTGGCTCAGGGCAAGGGACACTGTATGCCAGCAGGACCCAGGGGTTGCAAGAGGACTGCCAGCCAGTCTCCCAGGAGCTGTGAGAAGCACCACAGCATGGAGAGGGTATTGGATGACCCAGAGGTGAGTGAGCAGAGCCTAGTGGGCCTTGTTTTTGCACCTGCCCTCAGGGCAGAAAGGGATCCCTTTAGACGATGGCTAGAGCTTGTGCTAGGAGGCTGCATCAGTTCTCCTGTGGCAGTGTGTCCTGCGTTGCACTTCCCTTTGCCCCCTGGCTGCACTGTTCCCCACAGGCACAGAGTGGGTGCTGTTGGCACTCCCAGTCCTCAGCAGGGGAAAGGTCCTTGTGGCCTGTGCACATAAACAAAATAGGCTTTATCAGGACCACTGGCAATCAAGTAGCACCAATTTCCTGGAGCTGGGACCGTCATGCTTTTATCCAGAGCAGCCCTGCAGTCCCCAGCCCAACATCTAGAAGCAAGGGCACTGGTGACAGGTGAAGTGGCTGGATGGCAACTGGGGCTGTGTCAGCCCTTGCTCGCTCTCCTGCTGCTGATTTACCATGCCCATCAGGGCCCTCACGCCCTAGACTCTGGGGTAGGCTATTCCCACCCCCCTTCTGGTGGCCCACCAGTAGTTTGGCGAGCTGAATAGGGCAACTTTGTGGACCGGATCTGGCCCGCAGTCCCATTTTTGAAACCCCTACACTAGAGGAAAGGGGTGAGCCCTGGCATCGTGGCCAGGGTGCAGTACCGGGGCAATAGACTCATTCTGCCTGCCAGGAATCCCTTCCTGGCCTCATTTGGCTGTTCCACTGGAGGAACATGACTGTCCGCATGACCTGCCCCAGACGTAGCTGTTTGTTAGTGGTGAGCATAGCCTTTGAGACACCCACAGGGTGGAAAGGGCTGTGGAATAAGGGCAGAGCCCAGGGGTCCTGATAGTCCAGCGGCCTGTTGCCCAGAAGATGCCCAGAGCCAGACCTGGATTGGGGATTTTCCTGCTGCCCTTCATAGCCTGCTCTTCATATGCCATCCTTGTGCCCACGAGCTCCCAGCACAAATATCCAAGAGAGCAAAACCACCATGTTCCTTCCCTGCTGTGCCGGTCTGCAGCCCATGGCAGGGCTGGAAACACTATCCAGGGTGCTCCCTGTGCCCGTTGGCAGATGGAGGTAGCACATTCTGGTTCTGCAAAATTTTTTCCTAATCACAGCTTTCTGTCTGATTCCCACTGCAATGCTTACAGGGAAACTGAGGCACAGAGGTGTAAGATAAACCTGTGAGATTACAGCTAGGCTGTTGGGGGGAAAGCTGTCATCCTGACTGTCTACTGCTCTGATTACTGGAGGGAGCGCTTTCCTAATACTGATGCTAGAACTCGGGCATTTTGACCCCTAATCCCTGCTCCTTTGACCCCTTTGAGTCCCACTCCCCCTCTCAAAGCTGAGGAGAGAACCCAAAAGCCATGGCTCATTATGCCTCTCGTAACAGTCGCCAGCAGTCCCTTCTCTTCCAGGCCAGTAGGTGGGAGCTGCCAATTGTGTCTGTAGCTGGCCTGCTCTCCTGTGCATTCAAAACCCAGATCCCATTTTCTCTCTTCAGGAGAAGGGGTATTTTAGGTAAATGAGAAAGTGGCAGAAAAGTTTTAGCCAAACATCAGTGAGGATTCAGAACAAGTTTGGACATTCCTGTGGGGATGTCCAGAATACAGACAGTGAGTCAGCCATGGTGGGCAGTCAGCCTCGTGGCTCACAGAGGCCATATGGGGGACTGGTCACGTTAGGCCATTCCACAGCCCTTGTGTCAAACATAACTGTTGTGTACTAGATCCTTTGTAACCTGGGATGTCACTGTGGAAGCTGCCTCTTGGGGTGAGATTAGGGCAAAGGAGGTGCTGCTTGATGGCAGTAGCCCCCTGGATGCAATCCAACTTTTTGTCTTACTCCTCAGGCTGCCACCGACACGGAGCATGAAGAAGTTCAGGAGGTGTCACTTATTCAGGAAGAGGGCCTGGCTCAGACCTGCTCAGACCTGGAGTCAGCTCACACCCCAGAGCTGGTTCTGCCAGCCCAGCACAAAGAAGGGGAAAGGGACCATCACCCTGACAATTCAGACCCTGCCACTTCAGAGAATGCAGAGGAGCTCAAAACCCTGAGTAGTGAGGAGGAGGATGATAATGAAGATGCAGCCCTGCATCCCCCAAGGAGCATCCTCCCACCCTCTGTGCTGGACCAGGCCAGCATCATTGCTGAGAGATTTGTCAGCAGTTTCTCCCGGCGTAGCAGCCTGGCACTGGATGAGGGCAGGGCGTCTGCAGGCATCCCCACACCCCGGCTGGCTAGCCGCAGCAGCAGCATGCTGAGTCTTGAGGGCAGTGAGAAGGGGCAACGGTGTGGCAGCAGCAGTGATACCCAGAGCTGCTTCTTGCCTCTGGAGATGGCAGCAGAGGGCCAGCAGCTGCACAGTGCTGCCCGCAGCAGGGCTGCCTCACCCAGCCTTCAGGAGCCTGAACGAGCCTCTTGCCGCAGGAAAGAATCCATGCTTTCCAAGCAGGACCGGCTCCTGCTGGACAAGATCAAGAGCTACTATGACCAGGCCGAGCACCAGGATGCCAGCTTCAGCATTAAGCGCCGTGAGAGCCTGTCCTACATCCCCAAGGGGCTGGTCAAAAACTCTGTCTTTCGCATCGACAGCCTGCCATGGGCAGCAGCCAGCCAGGATACTGCTAATGCTGCCCATGGGAGGCTGGGCAGCAGCATGGCTGACGGCACCAGCAGCAGGACAGCTGCCTGGGTGCTCTCTGGCCTCCCTGCAGCTCCCCTTGGCCAGCCTGAGGCAGGTGGCCCAGCTCCCATCACTGATGAGGAGTTCAGGCCACCCTCAGAGATGATCAAGGTCTGGGAGGGGATGGATAAGCAGAAAGGCAAGTCTTGGAAGGAGTGGGACAGGGAGCAGTTGGCAGTGGGTAGGGCTGGCACCGCCGCTGGTACTGCCACTGGCACCACCTCAGATGGCACTGAGCAACCCATGGGTAGGAGCCAGGAAAATGGCCTGGGCACACGTGAGCCTCTCTTCATCCTGGAGGACGATGACTTGAGTGCTATCACAGAGGAATCCACTGTGCCTTCACCTGAGACCAAGTCTCCTACAGAGAGCGCAATGCCCCCCAGGCTGGTTTGCCACCTAAAGAGGCTGGCACAGGAGCTGGGCACCAGTGATCTGGGCCAGCCCCCCCTGCTGCACCCACGCATCCTGCAGCTCTCACCTGCTGGGGAGGTTGAGCTGTGCGAGCGTACCAAGACTCGGGTGTACCAGCTGGCACGCCAGTACAGCTTGCGGATCAAGAAGCACAAGCCAGTCCTGCAGAGGCATCTCACTGAGCTGGAAGAGGACACAAGGAGCAGTGTGCCCATCCTGCTGCACCACACACAACCAGAGGCAGAGGAGGAGGAAACAGGTTCCCAGGGTACTGAGGGGGGGGCAGTCATTATTGATGAATGGGGGGAGACCCTTGGGCAATGGATTGGTCTGGGCTGATGAACTGAGGGTTTCTGGGGTGTTCGGCTGGGGAACGCGTGGAGCGGAAGATGCTGTCTGGGCATTGGGCTGGTCCTGGGGCACTGAGAGGGGAACTCCCTGGAGTACTTGTGAGGGAGGGATTTCACGGGGCAGTGAAGCTGGGGCTTCTCTGGGTAATGTGCTGGGTGGGGAGGGCTTGTATGTGCCAGAGCAGCCAAGACTCTCGCCCTGGGGTGGTGCAGTGTCAGGGAGGGGACCTGTAACATTACCGTTGAAAGAGCTAGCTGCCCCAGAGCTTCATTTACTGGAAAAGAAACATGTTTGGTTGCCTGGAAATTGGCTCAGGTCCAGTTCTGTGGCCAGAGGGCTGCACCCTGTGGCTGACACGTGTTCATGCACGTGTATATATGTCTGTGCCCTTGTACCCATGGGCACGGTGTGAGCCCCTTCAAGGCGAGTCTCCCCATGAGGGAGGTCAGGCTATGACTCACCCCTTCAGTGCTGTGTTGTTTCTCTCCTCAGGCAAGCAGAAGCCAGCGCTATCCCTCACCTATGAGCAGGAGGTGATCCCGGAGCAGAGCCCACTGACCCCACGTTCCACTTCGTCCTCACCCCGGCGTCCCTCTTCCACCAGCTCCCATCCAGTCTCCCCAACCAGTTTGGCCTCCCACAGTCCACTTAGCCCCATTCTGGCTGAGAAGTTCAGCTGGCCTGACGTCCGAGAGCTGCGCTCCAAGTACTCCCTTGGAAAGTCCAGTGAGGCAGGCTTTGGCCCACGTAGGCCTCCCCCGGTGAACAGAAGCCGCTCAGCACCAGAGAAGATGGCAGACGGGCCACCAGGGAAGGCAGGCCGGAGCGGGCGGGCAACGGAGAAATCGTGGCTGGCAGCTGAGCGGAGCCGGAGTGCTGAGCAGGACCCAGAGCCCAGCACTGGGAGCCGGCAGCACCAGCGGCAGCACAGTGATGGGGCACTGTATGTTGCTGCAGAGACCTGCCTGGACAACCAGCAGCGTGTGATTGTGCTGGAGAAGGTGCCACCTGATGCCGAAAGCTACGTGCAGATCCGTTCGCCCACCACCCGAGAGAAGCTTTCCCTCAAGGCTGTGGCGGAGCGCTGCAAGGTCTACCAGGATTTGGACAGCTGCCCCCAGCAAGAGTGGGAGGATGAAGAGGGCCAGCCCCAGAGGCCCATGCTCTGGGACAAGCCAGATGTTGGTCACCAGGGCCTGGTGAGGAACCTGCGGGAAAAATTCCAGACCCTGAACTCCACTTGCTGAGTGGGAGCTTGAGACAAGGCCTAGATGGGGCCTATGTCTGAGCTGGGGGGACTAGCACCTCTTGTATATAAGAACATCTTCCTCTTTTCCCCACTCCCTCCAGCCAGTACTGGCTTTGCCTGCGTCACTGCAAGCAGAGCCCACACTGGCCTGTGGCTTTGTGGGCTCTGGTGGATACTACGTTTAAGGGCAGATCCTGGGGTAAGGCTGCATGTAGGGCCATGACTGTGGCTCAGGTCCACACAGCATTGTTTTGCACACTGGCACAGCCAAAGCAGCACGGAGCAAGGCCAGCCCTCTGTGCCTACTGGGAGTACAGCATTTGGCAACAGTAGCCTGACTGCCACCCAGCCTGCAGGAGGCCTGTATATACTAGAAGGCAGGTGTGCACAAACTTCTGTGCAATAACAGTTGCTGTCGGAGAACATGCTTCCCGCCTCTTCCTTGGGAGGGGAAATTTCTGGGGTTTTGTGCTGGAGGGTTGGGAAGGGAGCAGTGTTGTCTAATACATAGAGCACTGGAGACAAACAGAGCATCTACTCCTCATTCTGCCACTGACCTGCTGAGTGACCTTGGACAAAGTCCCTGCCTCTTTTGCCCACCCCCTCTCTCATCTGTTTCGGGCAGGCCCTGCCTCTTACTCATGTACAACACCTGACGCTGACCTAGCAGTGCTGGAGCGCCACTCAGCTGAGACCCCACTGGTCACAGGCTTGTTGGAGCTAGCAAAGGCAGGGACTGCTAGGCTTGCATAGGTCACGGCTTTCAGTGGGACAAGCTTAGTTCCAGGTGTAGGTGCTGCTGTGCCATTGCAGCTCATATGTGTATTGGGGACAACAAGAGCTTAGTGAAGCTTTTCCTGCACCACACAGCAGGAGCAAGCCAGGCTGGACTCATCCAGGCATCAGCTGCTTGAGCCTTTGGGTCTATGGCCCAGCATCATCCAAAGGCAGTTGAACCCAGGGTGCCAGAATAGAGCACTGCTACACTAGTACGGGTCACGTGGGGAGAGCTGCCCTGTGTAGGCTGTCTCTTACCCCAGTATGTGAACTTGGTTTGGGGGGAAAGGGAGGCAAATGTTCCTTACTTGTGCCAGTGTGAGTAAGTGAGTGCTGGAGCTTGTAGTTTGTGCCTCTTTCAGACCCCTGGGGAGGAGAGAATAGTAAGGTATTATATATAAATTTGTATCCAAGGCCAAGTTAGCTCAAAACTAATTTCAAATCCAAGAGTCCAGAACCATAAGTAGCCTTACTAATGACAAACATCTTCCACCCCACCTGGGGCTTCAGATGTTTCCAAAATGTTTGGCAGGCATCCTATTGCAGGCCCAAGCCTGGAGGCTTGGGGTTTGGATGCCCCTGAATTTTGCCTGCCCTTAACCATAAGGTCCTTGGGGCAAGCAAGGAAGAAGGCTCCCGTTTCGATAAACTACTGCACCTTGGCAGGTACTGAACCATACCAGAAGAGCAGTTCTCCTGTGAGGCAGTTCAGGAAAACTGCCTTCTTGGACACAGATACACGGTATTAATGTACACCATGAATAGTCAAGGTTACTGCATGTGACTGTAGGCCTCTGCCTGTCTGCCCTGACCATGGAGGATACTGGCCAGACACTAGGCTTTGCTTTTGCAGGGACAGCTTGGTCCTTGCTGGCTGGTCCTGAAGGTAAGGACATCTGCTTTGGAGTTCCAACACCCACATTGGCCCCAAACTAAGGCTTTTCTGGATTGAGTGGGGCACTGTGGAAAAGGTGGGAAAATCCCAGCTGCTTGAGCCAGGGCAGGCAGAGGTGGGGGACTGAAAGGAGCGGGAGCATCTGTCCACTTGGGGCAGTTTTGGGTCGAAGAATGAGGTTGGTCAGAATTGTCCTCTTACTGGGGACACCAGGACTCCTGTGCCACTTCATCTGAGCCAGCCCCCACGGCAGTGGAGTGGTGTAGCAGGGAGGTAGGGTGGGTACTATGGCAAAATCCCTGGTGAGGAACGTGGGTAGTGGAATGGGGACCATTTTTTTTATAGATCGTGGGCCAGAGCACATGGCCTCAGGCTTCAAAGAGTTAATACATGGCTGGACAGGGAGAAAATAACAATGAAGGGCCTAGGGCAGGGGTGGGCAATGCTCCGCTAGGCTGGGTCAGTGCTCACTACACCTCTCGTAAGGTGGGTAGCCATACCAGGGTACTCTGTGCCTGGGTACTGGCCCATCCTATGACTCCCAGGTCTTTGGCAAGCCACTGAGTCTCCTATCTAGCTTAAACATAAAGACTTTCAGGGCAGAGCTGTCCCCTTCCTCAGGACTGGGGAAAGGCCCAATACCCTACTAAGGTCCTCAGTGCCCCAAGCCATGTCCACTCCCTCTGTGTCATGGTTGGGGAGCGGGGAGCTGTGTGACACAGCAGGGCTGGGTCTGAGCGGGAGGTGATGTACTCTGGCAAAGTCCCTAGTAACACCAGCTTGAGCACTGAGGCTGGGGTTAGGTGCAGGGTCCAGCAGCTTGGCAGACAGAACAAGGGTGGGAGCCCAGCTTGGTAGTGGACACAGGATAGGAGTAGTCTTGGCTGTAAGTGAAGAACTTGGGGCCATGCTGCCTGTATGGGGCTTGACGCAGCTCTTCTGGTGTTATTCAGGAAATGGGGCCTGTATTTGCCACCTCTCCCCTCAATAATAGGGCTGCGTGGTACCTCCACTGTGCAGAGTGGTCTAGATTTGCCTGCCCTGGAAGGGTCTTATGGGGTATTCACTGCCCGTTTCATCTCTGGGCCTGGAATTAGCTTGAAAGTAGCTTTGACCAAAAGGGACTGATTACCAGCAGCGACCACCCTGGATTGGGCACATCCCAAGCTGGCTGTGTCCCCTGAGCTCTTCTGTGCCTGGCGCCAATGCCAATAACTGGCTGAGAGAGGAAGAGGCTATCCATGGCAGCCTGTTTCACTGGAGGCACAATGCATCACAATCTGTGTCTATCTATCACCTCCTCGTCCTCCTGTGGGCACAGTCTTGTCTCTCGCATGCCTCATGTCCCCTGCCCCTGTGCCAGTTTATCAGCTGTTCCTCTGAATCCTTGCTGGGTGGGAGGTGGGGGAGAAAGAGAGACAATGTGCATGAACATTTTGGGCTCTAAGAAGCCCTTGTGCACATTTCCTGGCCTGACTCCCCATCCCAAACTCTTGTCCCTTCCTACCTCAGTGCACGAGACTGGAGCAAAGAGGGCCCTTTCCTTCCAAGGTGAGCCACCTGCTTCCCCTTCCTGTAACTAAGCCCCACTACTGCTGGTGCCTCACCTGTCAGTTTTGCAAGCTCAGCTGGACCCAAAGGATGAGCTGTCCTCACCCTAGCAAAAGAAAGCTGCCGTGGCTCAGGCACTGGGAGCAGCCCTCTAACCCCACCCTAAGAAGTAAGTTGGAACTGAATGACCTTTACTTCATGCTGCAGTATGGCTTTTGTGACCTCTCCCATGAAGCATGGTCCTCAAACGTACAGAGCCCTCACTGGACACTGTCCCATCCTGCTGCTCCAAATACCAGACTGATGGGGTAGAGGCAGCTGAGTCCAAGAGAATGAGCTCTGTGGTGGGGGGTGAGCTCTTCCCAACACTAGCTGTTCCCTGGGAGCATGGGGGCAGGCAGATGGCTGGCAGCCCTGCACACTCGGGGTGGTCTCTCACTGCTAACCCCCATCCTAAGGGGTTACTGCTAAATGGGCAGGGTGAAAAGTGCCTTAGCAGGACTCCAGCAGTTAAGATGTCCTAGCTGCCAAAGACCTACTGGGTGTAGGGGATGCACTGGCTTCTGGGGGATGCTGGCCCTGAACCCCACCTGCACTTAACCACATGTGTCTTCAGGGGGGTGAGAGGCCTATTGAAGCTTGGGGGACAAACCCAGAGAACAAAAACTTAGCCCTGCCTACCTTCTATCTGTGTAATACCTGCCATTACCCCGAGCATCTGTCCATACAGTCATACCCCACCCCAAACTAACACATACAGCTTTCCGTGTCACTGCACAGATACTACAAAGCCCCCAAAAGCTCTAGTGAAGAGCACTAGTTAGCACTCCAGAAGGCCACCCAGGCCCTAAAGAAAACACGTGACCCTCTAGAGTAGTGGTTCTCAACCCGCAAGCCGCACACGAGCCAGTCAGCACGCTGCTGCAGCCCACGTGACATTTTGTTAAATAGACAAGGGTCTTCAGGTAAATCCGGTATCTTTTATTAGACCAACTCAAATAGTTGGAAAAGTTGTTCCTTGCAAGCTTTTGGGTACAAATGCCCTTTGTCAGGCTGAGAAAGCATCTGCAGTTGGTCTGTGCTCTTCCTGGATGGAATAGTAAAGAAGCCAGAAGCCAGTATGCATGCGAGAAAGCCAGTCAGTGAAAATGTAAATTGAGGTAGTTAATGGGTAAGAAACAGGTAGAGGGAAGAAGAATATATCCGAAAGCTTGTAAAAAAAAATCTTTCCAACTATTTGAGTTTGTTTAATAAAATATATCAGATTTACCCAAAGAACCTTGCCTGCTTACGTCCTTCAGCCAGCATGACAGCAACCTATACCCTTATAAACAGATACACAGGAAGTAAGATGTGTGGGTGCAGCCCACGTAACACATTGAAACCTAAAAGTGTGGCAAGTGAAAACCACTGCTCTAGATCCAGTCACTTGCCCACATGCCTGTCCCTCCTTTTGCCTGGGACACAGTGAGGGCAGAAGCCTGGGACCCCGTGCAAGTGTGGAAGGAGTAGTCCAGCTCCCACCCACCCCCTCCAGGGGCAGATCTGGGGAGGGGTGTGGGGAGCACTGGTATACTTGTACCCCACTTTGATTCCTGGTCCACCTAAAGTTTAAAACCAACTGCTTGGCAGTGGCTACAGCATATCTAGTCAGGCATAGCTAAGGAAGTCACTTGACTTCATGGCTCATAATCTACCAGATCCTTTCTAAACTCTTCATTCCACAGGTGTTAATGACCATCTCCTTTCAAATAGCTTGATTGGTGGAACATCAAGACTATCCGTTGTTCTGTAATTCTGTAGTCCTGTCTGCTAGCTGCTCCTGGCAATGAAGCTCCTATCTCACAGTCCTGCAGATTGTTTTGCACTCATCCCAATGAAGTTATATTTGTTTGTGCTTTGAGCTGAACCTGAATCACATAGCCCTAAGCCTCTAGCATATTATCAACACTTCTAGTTTATTTTTACCTGGATAAAAAGATGCATCCTTTTGTATGTGATGATGCATCACACCACCTGTACCCCACTTTTCAAAATTCTAGATCTGCCCATGCCCTGCCCCCTCCCACTGAGGATGCAGCCTGTGGGTCTGGGACCTCCATGGTCATGATGAAACTCCACAGATAGGGGGCACAGCCTGCAGTCTCCATCACCCCGGTAGTGATTACCGGGGCTGTTCCAGACCCACACTATGGGACACGGCAAAGCAGATGCCACCCTACAGTCCTGTAGCTCTGTCCAGGACCTAGTAAGAACACACTGCATGTTCTTATTTTTGCTTGCCAAGTGTGCTGCCCCCCTACCCACAAAGCTGGGTGTATGGGCACTCCCAGCAAGCATGGCCATGCACTGCTAGCCCAGTGCACCGAGGGCAAGTCCTGCTGTTGTTCTAGCAGCAGGCAGTGCCCTTGTCCCATTGCACTATATGGTACACTCCCTGCAGGCACCCTGCACACCAAACTCACAGTGCCTACCGGATTAGTCATTGGCAGGCACAAAGGATGAAGGGATGTTCTGCCCTGTCCAGAGGAGCACAAGCCAGTAGAGGTAAATGCTGAGGCATAGAGCAGAAAGTGTCCTGAAGGATATGGGACACACACAAGATAGGAGCCAAGACTTGCAGCACCTCCCACTATTCATGGGGGCCTCCTGTTGGGGGTTCACGTGCCATTGGGATGGAACCCAGTCATGGGAGGAGTGCTCTGAGCTGGGGCATTTGATGACTCCCCAAGCAAATGAGATGGTCAGTCAGAGCACCGCAGTGTGTCCTGTCCTGGGGCTGCAGGCAGGTACCGCGTGTGTTGTGGATCCAGCACCCAGACCCCTTGCCTTGTTTGTCCTGTGAAATACTGGAGTAGAACTCCCTGCTCTTGAAACACAGCTGGAAGGGAAACTCTTGTCTCTCACCGACCGGTGATTGAAGCACTTGCCAGGAATAGGGTCAACTGAGGTCTGGCTCAACCTGCGGGGATTCCCAGCTGTCTCACCAACGGAAGTGTCCCAGTGCGTTCATGGAGCCAAAGGGGAATGGGCCAGGGTGAACAGATGCTGTGGCTTGGCAGTTGTACATAGCCTGGGGGGGGGGGGGGCGTAGGAGGGACAGTGTACCTGGGCTGCACTTGCTTGGTGTCTGCCAAATGCCCATTAGGGCAGAATCCCATGGCAGAGTGCCTCCCCACAGGGCACACCCTTGCAGCTGGGTCCCTTTCACAGCAGAGTACCTCACCCCCTCCATGGAAGTATACTCCTCCCCCATGTACAGGCATAGTTGCACTATCTTCAAGTTGCTGAAGTCTGGGCCCAGATCCCAGATCTGCTTGTGTATTTTGTGACTATGCAAAATACAGGGGCAGGACCTGGACCGGGGGAGGACCCCAGGGCACCCCCATTTTCAACCCCAGTGTTGCCAGATATCGTAATTGTGAGGTTAAAGAGACAGACCCCTTCTGACCCAATGGATCTTGAAACTGGGCCTGCCCATTGGCCCAGCCTCAATGCAGGTGTGGGGTGGCAAGATGCTCCTAGCTTATTCTGCAGCCAGGTGGAAAGTGCTTTCTTCTGGAGGTGGGACATGTGATTGTGAAAAGGCATGCCCTTGCCTAACCCCAGATTTTGGGTCCCAATATAAATAGGGGGTCAGTGTTACCGCAGGCTCATATCATATGTGAAAGCAGGCAACCATGAGTGCTGCCTCCTCAGCTGTGTGCACTGTGCTCTGAACACGCTGTCTGGATTAAGCCCCATCGGGCACCTCAGCAGAGCAGCCTGCATCTTGTCCGAGTCTAGCTGTAGAGATGGGCCAGGCAGTCACACACAGATTTGCAAAGCTGTAGTGTCCAGCATGGAAGTCACAAGAGAGTTTTTTAACAGACTAGATCCTTTGTTGGAGCTGGTCCTATGTGACTTGCCCCAGGTTACACAGGAAGTCTGTGATGGAACAGAGAATGGCACCCCGATGGCCCAAATTCTAGGCATATGCCTTTACCCTCTGGTCCCACAATGCTGCAGCAGACTCATTGATGAAGGTGGTGGTAATTAAGGAGTCTGTCTCAGACAGCTGGCGTTGCCTGCAGAGCCTGGAAAGGGTGAACTCCATCATGCTGGGCTTTTGGGAGCTGCAGTAAATTCCAGAGGGATCTGGGGATTTGTTTTGTGTAGGGCCCACGAAAAACTCTTGGTATAGCACTGTCTGTTTCTACCCTTCCCTTTGACTCTATGGGAGTTGCTTTTTCTTGCTGGGTGTCATGTTCTGGATTTGCAACGGTATTATGGCGTGTCTCTGTCTCATTTAATCCCGTTGATAGCTTTACAATCCTATCACTAAGTGACATTCAAATTGCCATCCATTGACTTCCACGGACTTGAACTCCCAGATGGCTCCATGCTTTTCAAAAAATGGGACATTTGCTCCTAAGGCCCTCATGAAAGGCACTGCCCTTCAACTCCTAGCAGCTTTTGCAAAACTTTGTGCCTTAGTTTCCTTATCTAACTTGGCCCTCATCCATCCTTCCTTTGGCTGCACCTCATAGCTTTCCTCCTATGACATCACAGCATGCCTATCACTTCCCAAAAGTGTTCGCTGAAGACTGCCCAGAAGCATACTGGCCACTGACAGCTCTTCCCCAGTCTTGGGCAGAACTCCACAGGGCACTGTCTTGTCACCCAGCTGCTTGGGACCATTGCTTGATCCTGGCATGAAACCTGCTGTTTAAAACCAAAGCCAAACATTGAACCTATACAGCATTTTAGTTTGTTTCTTTATTAGAAAAAAAAGGAAAGAAAACATGAATCAACTGCTTCAAAAGCTCTCTCTGGAGATTCAGCTCATTCTATGCACTGTGGAAATATGTCCAAGCAGGCTCACCACAGGGCCCAGCTGTCAGGAACTAGCCACATGGGCCTCAACAGTGACCCCACACACCTGGTAGGAGCTGCTTGGGTGCTGTGCCTGGGTGCTCCTCCTCCAACTGCTGAGCAGTACTGTGAGGGGCCTGCCTGGGAGTGCTGTGTGTGCTGGGGGAGCAGCCAGAGGGGCAGAGATCTCGCTGAGATGGACTTCATTTTTCTCAAGGAGTAGGACAGCAACAGCTGTGATGGTGCTGGAAGCCATTGGAAATGGCCTTGTTCATGGGTGGATGAAAACATGGATGACTGACAAATGTAACACTCCCAGGCAGCACCAGAGCACAGAGCAAGAGAGGGGGAGAACTATATTCAGAAGCTGTGCAGACAACAGGCAGGATGGATGGAGGGGAAGTACCCCGAAGGGGCAGGGAAACCCAGTGGTTTCCTTGGGTGTAGGATGGGCGTAAAATTCAGGCTGCCCCATGCCACAGGTGGCCATGCTCAGTAGAGCTGCCAAAAGGACGGTGGGAAGCAGTCCGGGTGTCAATCCAGCATTGCAGTGTCAGTCCCTGAAACAGTGGGTATATCTACACAAGATGCTTAATGTGCAGTAGCCTAATAACCAGAGATCCTGGTTTTCTCTAATGAAAAAAATCCCCAACTTTTGGATTTAATAAACTATAATATATATTATATATATATATATAGTGGTGTTTCATTTTAATCCTGGAAAAATGTGGATTTGGGGTTACTTTTTTAATCTAAAAATTGGGGATTTATTTGATCAGAGAAAACCAGGCTCCTTGCTAATAACGCTGAGCAGTAGCGCAAAACAGCACAAACCATGCTAATATGCTACTGTGCAGTATTATTAGGCTACTGCACAGTAGCATCACTAAAAAGGCATTCACCAGTCCTGCTGCGCAGTAACTCTACTTAGTGTACATTCATTTAGTACTTGATTATCCAAGTAACGAATTAAATTTGCAGTAACTACTGGGCAGTAATAAATGTGTAAACGCACCCAGTTTGTAGCATTTGTGTGCCTCAGCAAATTCAAAGAAGTCTTCTCCCTCTCTCTCACACACACTCACACACACACTCTTGCTCCATGTCCTGATTTCTATCTCATGAAAGCCCTGCGGTTCTTGCAGGTGTCAGAATGTGGTACAGCTCAACTGTTTCAGGCTTACAAAATACAACAGTGGCATGGGAAAGTTGGACAAACACACTGGGCTACAGGAGATCCAGAAAGATCTAATGGGAACCAGTTTTATTTTTGCATCTTTAAACTCTCTGAGGATCCCCATACTGTCTGAGAGAGCATGTGCTGGTACAGAGGGGTAAAGAATCAGTTTCTCTTTCATTCATCCTACAAGGGCAGAGAGTAAATGTGAGGGGAGGAAACAGCTATAAATAACCCTGGAAATGGCATTTCCTCTGGGGGTCTGAATCCTGTTGGTCAAGCTGCTATGAAGTCAGCCTTGCTCCCATCTCTCTACACATTAGACTTCATTGTTGTGAAACCTGCTGATTGCAACCTGCAGGCTGTATTAGGGGCCAGCAAGTCTAGGCTTCAGTTTGTCTCCATTGGGCCTGGGTATGAATGGAAGCCATGCCCTTGCATGGCTAGCTAGGCTGTGTTTTGTGCAGGACAGCTCTCTTACTATGGATAGCAATAGCTGGTACCACTGTCAGGCCATCTCAGACAGCCCCTGCTGGGGAAAGGTACCCCTGATGTTAAGGCTGAGAGCTCCAAGCATAGGTGGCCTTCTGGGGACACAACTGCATCTTTGGTTTGGATAGAGCAGTGGTCCTCAACCTTTTTTGTATCAGGATCCATTTGTAAACATCAATGGCCAGTCCTGACCTGCTGCCCCACTCCCCCAGCCTCAGATCCCCACTGTATGGGGCGCGAGGGAGGTATGGGGTGGGAGGATGCCAAGTAACCCCCAACAGGCTGGAACTCTGCCAGCCTGCAAAGGAAAAGCCATGGTTTCCCACATTTTTCTCCTTTACAAGAAAATCCATTTTTAAAGTTTGTGAACCTTTCATATATTCTTGCACCCCACGTATGGGTCACCCATGGGTTGAGAAGTGCTGGGTAGAGTATGTCCCAGTCCTGGGGACATGAGCTTTGGGTCAGATCCAGGGGACAAGTTGGGGTTACTCTGGTCTGAGGTGCCATCTGGGCATGGTTGACACCTACTGCCAAGCAAATGAGCATGCAAAACAGACCATGGCAGCTGGCTGAGACTTGGCCTACAGGGAGCCTAAGTGACTTCTGGAAGGTCTGCTTGGCTGAAGGCTGCTATGGAAAGCAAGCTTGGCACTTCCTCCAGGCAGGTGGACAAGCACAAAGCAAGGATGCTGGCCTTAGGCTCCTCCTTTTCTGACATCTCTTTGGAAATCTTGGAGTGGCCTTTGGAAGAAGTCTAAAGCTAGAGGCTGCAGCAGGAGGATTTCTGCAGGGCTGCTGTTCCCCAACCCTCCTCCCCATAGCCAGTGATGCCTAAGCTCAACAGCTTGCACCCTACTGGTCCTGAGATTTGGGTTCGCTGCTGATTACTGAAGCCATTGTAAGCTGCACTCCACTAAATGCAAGATAGAAGTTTACAGTCCTGGAGTTCTGCCTGTCCCAGAGGATGGGAGGCAGGACTCGTGACTCCAGCCTTCCCTCTGCCATCACTGGCCCCTGTTCAACACACAGGCACTCTGGAGCTTGATCATTTGTTTGGAGGCCCAGATCCACATGGGGTTATTGCCTCTCTGGTGTCCAAGCCAAGGGGTGCTCTCCCTCCCATCCCCAGGGAGTTGCTTATTCTTAGCATATTAGAACCAAGAGCCCCCTCTGGAGCTCATCCCAGGCATGAGGCAGCAGCTCCCTCCACACTATCTTGGGCTCTGCTAGAAAGACGAGGATTAGCAAGAGGCCTGAAAGACACTGATGCAGCCCACAGAAGGAGGCAGCATGAAACAGAAGACAGGATGAGAACAGAGTGATCCCAGACAAGGCCTTATGCAATAAAATGCAGTGATTCTAACACTTAAGAACTGTGGGGTGACACACACTCTCAGACACACACACAGACACACATGGACTGGAAATGATTCTCCCCACTCCCAATTTAGAGCAAAATCTGTTCTGTCCCCTAGCCTTATTTTACTGTTCTGCTTTTCCAATGTGTACAGACTGGCTGGAAGGAGGCTTGTGCACTGTAATGTGGCCAGTGCTTGTGTATGAAACACACAAACTTAGACATATTATAGTCCCCCATGCTTGTAGCGGACTCATTGGACTAACAGCTACCTGCCTTCTATATGAGGCAGATGAATAACTAGAGCTGGTATTAGCAGTAAAACTTATTAGGTCAGCTGAGTCTGCATGAAGCAACCAGCACATATAACACATCATAAGCAATGCCTTCATCATTGACCAATGCGGATGGCAAAGGCTAACACTGGATTCCCAGTATAAATGGCTATCCACTTTAGCTGTGGACACCTGAAGGAGTGGTACCTGGATGTAAGCATATAGCCTGCCTGCTGGAAGGAATGTCAAGCTTGCCTAGATGAGTGTCAGTCACCCCTAGAGGCCACAGCTGAAACAGGCTCGACCACTGGAACTTCTCTGGCCCACAGAGGCATGGGGGCAGGCCCTGAGCCCTGCTCCCACTGACAGCTGGGATGTCCTGGACAGCTTTTCGATTATTGCTAGAAGAGCAGGTTACCAGAGCCAGCCAACCTCCCCCCACCAAAAAAAAAAAAAAGATCCAAAGAAAGATTTCCACCTGTGAGGAGAAGACTGCCCCCCCCAAACGACAGAAAAAGGCAAAACCCTGAAAATGTTCTTGCAGTCCCTTGCTGCTTGGGATTCTCCATGTTTCCAGCCTTGCCCAGTAGTGAGCTGCTGGTGGCCACACTATCTGTGCCTGCTGAGACAGTGCTTCTTCCAGGAGCTATGGGCAGATCCAGAGTGCTACAGGTAGTCCAAAGGATAGGCTTCACCAGGCTGAGCTCTCCATACCAGCAGACCCAAACGCACCTGTTCTGGCCAATGCTGGCTATTAGGCTGCATCTGCTGCTCTCTCCCTTGAAGTGCATGGGATCAGAGAGGGGCACATGAGTGTGTGGATAAGCAGAGGGGGGTAGTGTTCAGCACATGTGAGCAAGAGGGACTCCAGCGTGGAGTGTGTGTCTGCGCAGAGGCAGCTGGCTGGGCCCAGAGCACCTGCTGACACACCTGCTTGTACTGTTCTGTGCTAGGCTTGCTGTATATTTGGCAACAGAGCAGGCTGCACTGAGCTACCCTGGGGCTACTTCTTTTTGGGAAAGAAGATAAATCTCTTCTCTTTCTCTTTCTTACCCAGGCTGGTGTCCACGGTGGTGATGGAAGGCAGAGGGAGGCTCTGGGCCTTGGCTTTAATGCTTTGGGATTCAATTATTGCTGTGCTGAGGCCCTGGAGCCATGTATGCATCTCATCCTATGGGGACAGAGATGAGACAGATATTCAGTAACCTCTTCCCTTCCTCTTCTGGTCCCCTTCTTTTTCACCAGACGTAGAGAGCAGGTAGCTATTAGCCCAAAGAGCCTGCTACAACTGTATGATCTGGTACATCTGGAGCTGGGATTTGGGTGTGATATGGCTTATCAGGAGGCAGGATCTGGTGGGCTCAGTGAATGTTGGGTTTATATAGGGAGCTCCCAAGGGTGAAGGAACCATGCAGGCCAAAGTATAATGTAGGGCACTTCTGCCACCTGCTACTAGAGCTGTTCTGATGTGATATGTGGAGCAGGCTGTCACAGTAGCCAGGGAAAGGCAACAGAGCCCACATCCACAAGGCTACCCTTCTGTAGAGGGATGGGATTTCTAGCTCACCACCTATGATCCTGGCCTGGTGCTACAGCACAGCAGCCCCACACAACTGTGACTCCAGAACCCCCCATGCTGGGAACCCATGGGCTCTGCTTCTTGCTGGGAGGATCCCACAGTCAGCCCTGCAGGGCCATACCTGACAGTTCCAGTGTCCCACCTGAGCAAAGCCCTGCCCAGATCCCTCAAAGAAAGAGGGTGAAACAGCCTGTGTGGGCACCTACCTCATCCTTGCCATGGAAGAGCCATTCATTGCCATTGCTGAGCCTGCCAACAAAATCAGAGGTGCCTATTACTCAACTTCACCTTGCCCCATGTCACCCTGTCAAGAGACAGTTCAAACCCATTCATGAGTGTACTGTGAGCCTGGGTTTAGCTCTCCTGGCCTTGGAAGGGGCCTGGGTTTTCAGAGGCCATGGTGCATGCCCATGGGGTATCCCCAAGGGTGCCCATGTCTAAGGGAAGCCTCGAGCATGTATATGCAACACTGCACCTTCCCTAAGTGGGGTTGCCAGTAGTGCAAAGGGGAGGCCTGGTGTCTGGGGCTTCTGAGAAAATGCCAGGGGGAGAGACCAAAGGGGATAGTGCTTGGAAGTAGGAGGTGTGCCCTCCACTCCTGGGCAAAGATCAGGACAGGGCCTGCAGTAGAGAACAGCTCCAGGCAGGACTGCCATACTGGCAAACAGGCACACTGGGTAGATGCCTGGAGACAGGGATGCACTTAGGGTCTGGCCCAGCAATTATCCTGACATCCTTGCCTCTCTCATCCACTGATCATAACAGGCCCCACACTAAATCCTTTCTTTCTTCCCACCAATAAACAGCCCCCCAAATTTCCTTTCCTTCTATTGATAACATACCCTCACTTCAAACTTTCCCTCCTTCCCCCACCAGTAACAGCTGCCCCTCATCTCAAACACTCTCTGCCTCCCCAACAGAGACTAGGCCTTACCCCCCACTCTTCATCATGAACACTCTCCTACTTTCTCTTTCCCAATCTTGTTTGCTCTTTCCTGAATGGGGTGGTCTGGAAAATCTCCTCTCCAAGACTAAACAGCTCCTCCTTCAGCAGACCCCTTGCCAGACAGAGTGCACTCAGGATGTGTATGAGCAACTAACCCCTAAGGTGGCCTTGAGTAACCCTAGCTTGCTGGCCCTTGTGGATCCCTCACCTCCAGATCAGAGTGGGTTAGACCCCTGTCGAGCATGGCCTGGCCAAGGCCAAGTTCACTCTAAGGCCTCAGCCCAAAAGCTCCTCCTGCCCAAAAGCTCCTCAAGCCTTACCTCAGCTTGAAAACATGTTTTTTTTTCTTGTAATCAGCTGCCACCTCGCAGAGGGCATTCTTCAGTGTGAAGGGCTCCTCTCCATGATAAGGCACGCCCAGGGTCAGGCCCTTTGTATCCTTGTAGAAGGTCAGTTCACTGTTCCTGAGCACGCAGTACAGTGTGCTCCAGGACCTGCTGGTAGGAGAGTGAGAAAAGGGAGGGAGAGTTAATTTGTTAATTTGTCCATGAGGTGCAGATCTTGAAAGGTGAAACATGAGAGAGTGGAGTGACACAAGAGGCTGCACAGGTGAGCACCAAGGAGAGGGGGTTGGTGAGCAAGCTACATAAGGAAAGGTCAGAAGAATAAGTGCAGTCATAACTCTTAAGATTTGCAGTCTGGGAGATGCTGCTGCTGTCAGGGGGACTTGTTGGTGCAGTGCTGCCAGCTGCCAAGAGTTTAACACTCCTTACAACTCCCACCATGCCTGTGTGCTGTCAAATCCTGTTGCCAGTGGACCATGAAAACACTGAATTTGGGGAGCAGGGAGCTGCCCCAACCCCTGACTGACCCCTTCTAGCCTGTTGCTCTGCCACCCACCCACTCCATGACTGCTGCTCTGACCCCACAACCCGTCTAAGTGCTGGTCCAGCTACCACCTCTGCCACCTCTGTAACTCAGCACCCAGGGCTTGTGGCCTGGTTGCCCACTGCTAGTTATGCTACTGGGAAAATGGGATGTGCCTTTAGCAGAGGGTGAGAGGAAGGGGGAACAGGAAAGCTGTGTACACCTCCTTGAAAGAGATGAAGATGCTTTCTCCCAAGCCACAGAACATAGGATATGCAATAGGGTGACACTACACCCAAGCAGATGGACATCTCATCTTGGGGAAGATCCTCAAGGGCTGTCTAACCCAATCTCCTACACAGATACTGGATTCACCATTCCTAACAGATGCCCATCCAATAACAGTCCCACAGTGTCCCTCAGCAGCTGGCTCTGCTGTCCTACTGTTTGAACAAGTGGGACATTTCCCCCAAGATTCAAGTTAACTCAGTCAAATCAGGAATGGTACCACAAGTCCAGAAAGTAACTACTGTACTTATGTGTGCCAGTCTGGTCAGTGTGTTCCAGGAAGAGGGGTTTTTGAGTGGGAGTAGGTGCAAAGAAGGGCTGCTAGGGTGATCAGTGGAACAGGAGCCTGGGCTAAGTCAGGGAACTGTACAGCAGGGAGGCAAACAAGCACAACAGCCAAGGGCTGTTGAAGCTAAAAGAGACTGCTGGTACAAGGCCACATGGCTACAATCTGGCCAGGAACACATTTACACTGGAGAACCCAAGCAGCTTCTGATGATCAGATCAGTGAGCCTCTCCCTAGGGAGCAATGAGGGCAAATCAAGACAGAAGCCTGTTTGAATCACTTCATAAGGGGGATGGCAGAGCCTGGACTTGCTACCACAGGAAGATACTCCCCCAGTCCTATGCTATGTTTGGATGACAGGGCTGGACCCTTCTAAATTATGTGAGTCAGTAGCCCAAGCTGATGTGTGCTCCTGAAAGGGGACAGGGATGGATTGAGAGGCTGTGCAGCCCCTAGCTATAGTGCTTACCTTCATGCTGTCTCTGGACTCATCTGAGCGGCCTCCTGCAGGTCTCACCCCCCTCGCAGCAGATCTGGGGCTGCTGCAGCATGCCCTTCCACCAGCAGCCCAGCTGCTCTGTGATACGAGTGAGGATCAGGCCATCCCCTTGTTGATGAGGTGCCAATGCCCCTCAGGGAGGGAGTAACCAGACCACAACTGGGGAGTCAAGCTAGGGAAATGATAGCATGTGGAGAGGTCCCCCATCCCCCTGCAGACAGGTACTTCACCTGTTTGAAGCCTTCTTATTAGGAGCCTCCAGGTCATGCTTGCGTCCCAGGTAGCCCTCCATCTGTACACTGTGAGATCTATCCAGCTGGGCTGGCAGTGTAGCAGTCTCATCTATTTCACTCACTGGTGTCTGGACAACTTTGAACGAGTCCTTAGCAGAGGTCTCTTCACCATCTATTTCAACCATCTTGTCAGTCTGCTTCCCTTCTGTAGGCTCTGCAGAAGTTGGGGGTGGCGCCGCTTTCTCCTCCTCTGGCACCTGCTATAGACATGGAGCACAGGTATTGTACCTGCATGTGGCCAGGAAGCACAATGTCAGTAGGGGTTCTGATCCTATCCTGCCCTCAAAAGGGCCACACAAGGCTGGGTCAGTACTGGGACAAAGCTCTCCTGTCCCTGTCCAAATGAATCACCCTGTGAGCTCGGACAATTTGCTTGACCCCAGGTACATTTGCAATCCTGCCAAAAATACACTAGGGACTAAATCTACAATGGTATTTAGGAGCCTCTTCCACTGAGTTCAGCAAGGGTTTAGGACCTGTTTTACAAAGCGTTTCAAGTCCCTGGAATGTCTACACATTCATTAATGCGCTTTTGCTACTGTACATTAAACTTAGTACCAGACGCATTTATACACATACATTTGTCTGCTCCAACATGCTGAAAATCCAGTGCGTTGGAGCAGACTTGATTAATCAAGTCTGGAGCACGCAAACTGATGAGACCAGTGCTGCATTGCATACATTTGTATAAATGATGAAATGCATGTCAGTGCTGAGCAAATGGCAGTGATGTGCTTTTGAACTAAAACACCTTTGATGTCTTAATTCAAAAGTGCACCACCTCCATTTTCTCAGCACTGGTGTGCATTTTGCCATTGATATAAATTAATGTGCTGCAGCACCAGGCACTTTTAAAAGTGCCCAGTGCTGCAGTGCATACATGTGTACAAATGCCCTCTAATAGGCGGTACTAAATAAATGCTTATTAAGCTGTCCTAATGCACTGTATCAAAACCGCATGCTTTTTTAGTGATGCTTAATGCACAGTAGCCTATTTTTACTGTGCATTAGTGTATTAGTATGGGTTTTGACATGACACTTTAATATGCAGTAAAACAGGCTACTGTACATTAAAGCGCAAATGTAGATGTGCGCCTTAAGAGCAAAAGTCCCTTTGATTTTCAGGTAGATGTGAGCACCTCAATACATCAGTTCCTTTGGAAAGGAGAAAATCAACATCAGAGAGGCTTGATCACCCTCACCGGAGGTCCTGAATCCACAGCTCCCTTTCCCCCCGGATGCCCCCATCACGTCTACATACATCACTCAGATGTGCGAAGAGCTCTCGAGTTCCCCGTAGGTTTGGTTTTGGAGTTGTTGCCAGCGTGGAAGTGTAAATATAGCATTTATGTGCTATCCGGTGTAACTTTTATGGAAGGTGCCTACATTGTGTACTTCAGAAGTGTAAGTAAAGCATTTGTTTGTCACATTGTCTTTTTGGATTTTTCCTTGGACAGGAAGAAGTAGAGGAGAAAGGAAACAAGGTTCCGTAATGCTTTTGTCCCCAGCCTGTTCAGAGCTAGGGGTTAATCACCTCCCCCCCACCCCACTCCCGTTTCCCTGCCACACATCTGAGTCAAACATTTCCAAAGTTACATGTTAATTAGAACAACGTTTTGTTTAGGAAAAAAAATTATATGAAGCATTCAAACTGACTGGAACAGAGCGATTTGCTTTTTCATTTGGAAAATGGAAACTTTCATCACACCAGGTTTAAATGCTCTTTAGATGAATCTGAGTTTTCATTACATTGTACTGATTTTAACAGATCTAAAATGAAACATTTTTAATTAGTAGCATCCTTGTTTTGGAAAATTTCACAATTTCAGTTCAGAATTTTTAAATTTTGTTTTATAATTTGGAAGCACATATTTTCCCAAACCTATTTCTCTTGACATTTTGATTGCCAATATTTTGAGATTTTTTTTCTCATTTTGTTTTGAAAGGAAAATGAACTTCAAAATGACATAACATCCCATAAAACAAAATTTCTGGGCTTTGCCCACTTTTATTATAAGTGACTTGTTCGGTCAAATTTTACTTTACATTGTATTGTAGACAACAATGTAAAATATAAAGCTGAAGTTGAAATGAAATGTATTGACTGGCTTGAAAAAACCTGTTTTGTTGGGAAATGTCAACATACTTGTTTTCAACATATTGGACTTGTATGCAGAATGAAAGTATGTTTGCAATGTCAGAATTTCCACTGGAACAGACAGATGAGGTTTCACCTGCTTCTCCTTTTAACCTCTATTTTGAATGAGAGCAGCAAGTATGAAAAGTATGTCTTCTATATGATGGAGCTGCTCACCCAGAACAGAGGGTAAAAAGGGTAAAAAAAATACCAGGTCAAACTTGAAAAGCCCACTTTGTGGAATATGAGAGCAATCTAGATTCTGGGCTACTAACTCTGATTGCCTCTCTCATCACTCTGGATAATGGAGGGTCCTGCTGCCCCAGGAGGGTATCAGACATAGACTCTCCACTGGCAGGCACACCGAAGAGACCCAGAACTGAAAGCAAAATGTCCCCAGACTCACAGGATTTACACCATTTTGCTGTCACAGGTGGGAAATATTTGGGTATCTGGGACATGCCATCAAAGGAAGCTTTTCTGAAAAGCTCTTCAAAAAATGTACACACAACTGCAGAATGATTTGGGACAGGGACACGCAAATATACACACCCAGAGACCACTTCCACCAGACTAGATTAGGGCACAGATACTAGGAAGGACATCAGTTACAGGTCCTGAGTCACTGACTGGTTTGCTATTATTAGTGGCAGTTCTGCCTAACTTCTTTAGGTTTTTTCCATCCATGGATCTCAAAATACTTCAAGAAGAAGAGTTATATCATTACCCTTACTTTTCATATGGGGAAACAGGCCTGGATCAGGAATAAGACATGCTTAAGGAGATCTATCAGGCCAGTGGCAGAGTTAGAAACAAAACTAACAAATCCTGAATCCCAATTCAGTGCCCTACCCATCAAGCCTCACTGCTCTGTCAGCTGCACCCCTTCCCCGCAACTATGCTAATCCCGATGGATCCCCAGGTGGGAAGGGCACCAGGATGTTGACAGAGGAAGGGACCACAGGGACTGCCCCATCCTTTGTAGTGTGTAACATGTGGGAAGAGGGGTAGGAAGTACTTTTGCTATCCCCTGTCTGCATACAGGCTGACACCACATAAGGAACCCTGCTTTGTGGTTGCAGACAGGATGCTGCAGGCAGTGGTGTCCTACAAGAGGCTGAGATGTTGGGTGCTCCCAGGCAAAAGCTCTGGACTGGTGCTCACACTATGAAGGGAGAAATCATAGAGCAATAGGGCCAGGAGGGCCCTGTTCAGGGCTCGGGGCAGGATTAGCTCTGTCTGAACCATCCTGGACGAGTAGTTATCTAAGGCCTTTGCTTACACATGACATATATTATGCATTTAACTTGTTGGTTGCACAATACATTTAGATTGGCCACAACTGCAAAATAATTATCACAGAATTAACGGGTTAATTGGCAATACAGTTAGACCAGCCACATGTGCAAAGTAATTATCTATAAAAATGACCATTGAGCTATATAAAGAGCCAACCAGCTGCAAAGTTAGTGCTTGAAAATGTGAAAAACTCTATAGCTGGTTTCTATCCAGCTTTAATTTAAATGTGTACCAAGGCCCTAAGCTGTGCTGTAGCACTTCCAGTGTCAGGGATCCCACTGCCCCTAAATAAATCTGTCCCAGTTCTGAGCCACTCTCAGAGTCACAAAGTCCTTCTCAATATCCAACTGCAATCTCTCACTGTAAATCAGGCCTTTTGGCATATCTCCCCTTTCTGTCTTCACCCCTTTCCCAGGAACGCTACATGGAAAAGTACACAGGTCTCTATGGGTATGACCTGGCTGGAACATACCACTGGCTCAGAGGGGACACGGGCATTTTCACATTGCCACCCAGAGGAAGCTGGCTCACAAGTGACAAAGGCAGAGCTGGGTGGCCCAGCAGACTGGGAAAAAGCAAAGGAGCCAGACTCAATCAGCCCAACTTGCTACCAACCATAAGTTGTTGCTAACCTACAGCTCTTCAGTGGTCCATAAAAAATGGAAAAATGGAGGTGGGATTCACTAAGTTAGTGGCACCAAGGAGTTGGGCTGAGTCCTGTAGAAAGAATACCTTTCGTTGTTCTACTTGGTCAGGATGGGGGGCAACAGCCTGCTGTGGGGGAGCAGCATCCCAGATCTCTTTTACGCCTTGATTCTCAGAGAGGTGAAGTCACAGCAAAGACATGTGAGCCCAGAACCTTAAAAGGCTTTAGATGCCCAACTCCTAGATCCAGACACTTCTGAGGACCTGGGCCTTGGTCTGTAGGGGAACTAATTTTGCCCCCTTCCAGAACTCAACCTTGGGGCAGGGAAGGCAGGCCTCAGCTCTCTAGCAGGTGAGTTGTAGTCCCCCTCTGAATGTCCAATGGCAAGAGATTTTGAGTAGAGTCGCACAGAAGTCTGTTCTGGGCTCAGTGCTATTCAACCTATTTACTAATGATTTCGATGCTGGAATTATGAACTTCTTGAGCAAGTCTGCAGATGACAAAACTAGGAAGGAGTATGAACACAGAGGGTGGGAATGCAGTTCAGAAAGATCTTGACAGATTGGAAAGCTAGGCTGCAGCTATTGGGATAAGGTTCAGTGCTGACAAATGCAAGGTGCTACACCTCAGGAAAAATAGTCATAAATACAAATAAGAAATGAGTGACACCTGGCTGGATGGCAGCACTATGGAAAAGGATCTGGTAGATCACAGACTCAATATGGGTGCATCTACCCATTACTTTTAATGTACAGTAGCCATTAAAGTGTCATGTAAAAAACTGTGCAATCACACTAATGTTCAGTAAAATAGGCTACTTCACATTAAGTGTCACTTAAAAACCGGGTTGGGTTGACTATGTACTTTTACTAAGAGGTTAGATGATGGAACTATATAGGATGGTTTGGACAGGAATGATTTTGCCTCAGGCAGGAGTTTGGACTAGATGATGAGGTCCCTTCTGGCCCTCTTTCTCTATGATTCTTTAGAATATGCTCCAAGTATTGAGGTGAGATTAACCGGTCTGTAGTTCCCCCTTTTTAGAGGGCACTATATTGGCCCCTTTCCAGTCTTTTGATACCTCACTCATCTCCCACTTGATGAATATTATACCCAAGGGGTCTGAGATCACCCCTCTGCCACCTCCTTCAGTATCCTGGGACGAAGTTCATCAGGCGCTGCTGATCTGAATTCATTCAGACCCAGCAAAATCTCTCTGTCCCTTTTGCTATTTCGTTCCTCAGCTTGTCCTTTTCCTTATCCAAATAATCCTTATTAGGTGTCTGGCTGCAGATTAATTATTTTTTTGTGAAGATTGAGGCAAAGTAGCTGGTGAGTAACTCTGCTGCCTTTGATTCTATTGAGAGTTTACCCCATTTAACCTGTCCAAGCATAGTTCACACCATTGGGATGTACTGACAACTCAGACTGGGTGAGTTTGGGCATCCTTGCCTCAGACCTTCATGTGGGGCTGCTTTTGGTTTATTGTATGTTTGCATCTGAAGAACAAGAGAACTCCTTGTGACCCTGGAACTGTTGCCACGCGTGAAAAATTAACAACCTCCCCCAAACACATGTCCCAGCACTCAGAGCTGGCGAGGAGGAAACGTTGGGGGGAGAGGGGGAGGAAGTAGGGCACTCCGAGCAGGGGTACTGGTCAGATTGCAGGTTCAGCTCACAAGCTAGAGCCTCTCTCCTGGGAAACAGGGATGCTGAAAAGGACTAGTGGTCAGCATAAAGCATCACCTGGACAGGAGCTCTCAGTTCCAAAACCCTGGGCTTGGATGCATAAAGGAAAACTGCTGAGGAAGAGTAGGGATGTGCTAATAATTCTGTATATGGCACTAGCAAGATTGATACAGGAATAAATACAGGGACCGGTGCAGGTGTACATTATTCAAGAAAGAGGCTGATAATTGGTGAGGGCTTGAAGAAGAGCCATGTGGATGATGCAAGGGCTGGAAAAGCAACTCCTGCTAGTGAGATGCCCTAGGAACTTGATCTGTATAGGTGACCAAAGAGAAGGTTGAGCGCTGATGTGGTCACAGTCTGCTAGCACATACTGACAACAGAGGGCTCTTTAGAGTCAAGATCTCATTTCTGGATTGGAAAGCCAGAACAATTCAGCCTAAAAAATCACTATGAGGGTAACTGGAGCACCTCACCAAAGGTTGGGCTGGCTTCTTCATCTCTGGCAACTTTTAACTGAACGCTGAAGATTAGTTTCTGAGAACAAATGCAACTCACTTCAGGGCAGACTTGTGGCCCAAGCTACAGGGCCCTGAGATCCATAAGGCTTTAATCCTGACCCTCTGCAGTGAAATGCAGGCTCTGGGATTTGAATCCTTCCAGGCTGACCTAAACCATCTCAATGGACAGCTTTATATATCGTAGTCCTTGGAACACCTTGTGTATGTCTGAAAGCCTGAAAGGGATAGGGCACTGAGATTCATAGATTCGTGGGTGCTTGGGGAGGAAGGGACCTCAACAGATTATTGAGTCTGACCCCCTGCCTAGGCAGAAAAGAGAGCTGCGATCAGATGAGATGCCCTAGAAAACTTTCCTTGGTATGGATTTGCCTCTCCAAATCACTACTGCTGCCCAATAACTAGGGCTGGAAGGGCAGAGTGGAAATATCACCATATTGCCAACCCTTTAGTGAACACTGTCATATCTTACCAGGGGTGTGGCAGGGACTTGGGCCAGCATGTTATTGGAGAGAAGGGAGTTTGCTGCCAGCCATCAAGATCGTAGGAATGCCCAGGTTAGAGTGAGCACTAGCAGGCATCAAAGTGTTGGTATCATCCTACTGCGTACCAAAGGAAAGTGAGATGGCTGGGGCGGGCAGAGGAAGGTGTGGGAAAGGAGGAGCTCCAAAACTCCTGGGAAGATCTATTCTGACTTGGAAAGGATGTTGGCTCATTTTCAGTCAGTTATACTCCTCTCAGCATGGCACAGCCTCTTGGGGCTGGGTGCTTTGCCACCATTACATATGGTGAGGGCAATGACTGTGGCCTGTTTCAACCATGGTCCCTTTGGCCTGGAGCACATAACACTCGTGCCCCAGCTGCTGTGTCATCAGCCTGCTTGCTGCCAGGACATGATCAGGGAGTGCCTTCCTTCCATAAACAGACCTTGTTTTGTGCATGACCTGGGACAAGCCATGGAGTTGGAAGAAGCATGAAGCATGCTGGTAGGATTTTGCAATGGTCGGGGTCCTTAGCTCTGGCACTCAAAGGCTCTGTTGATCTCCCCTGCTTTGCAGCTGTCCAGGACAGGGAGTGGTATGCTTTGGAGGAATAGAGGATGTGTGGTTTTTTTTAGGGATATCCTTTCCACTCCTATCACCTGAATACCAGTGGCATTTAAATGTCTGTGGGCATGTCTACATATGCAATAAAATAACACCTGAATTTTCTGGGCAGAAAATTCATGCACCTTAAACTGGGCCCTTGCACGCATCTGAAAGTGTGTCCATGAGGAACAAATTTGCTCCTGATGGGAGCAGCTCAGTTTAGGGATGTTCATGCCCTGCTCTTCCCGTCTTGAGGCAGCTAGTGGGAGCTCCAGGCTCCCTCATGTGCCAGCCCTTGTCTGGCAGAGGACATGGGGGCTGGTCCCAATCCCCATGTGGCTAGGTGGCAGTTGTCCTAGCAGCCAGACATCTTTCCCAGCCACATGATGGTCAGGATAAGTCTCAATCTCCATGTAATTGGGAGGCACCATCCCACTGAGCCAGGATAGCTTCCCCCGCTCTCTGTGCCCCCCTGCTGCTTAGGCTGACTAGGAGCCAGCATCTACACAGGCACTTCAGTGCATTAGTTTAATGTACCAATTTCTAGTACTTGTATCCACTGTGGATACAAGTACTAGAAAATGGCACATTAGACTAATCTACCGCACAGTAATTACTGTGCATGTGTAGATGCTGAGACTTTACTGTGCATGAGATTAGTCTGATGGGCAATAAAGCATCTCACATAAATGCACCCTGTGTGCTTATAATGAGGGAGAGGTCAGGTCTCTCTCCCAGCAGGTTATGGACCCAGAACTTTTTTCTCAGATTGTTGCCTGGTTTTCAAGAACTTTCACTTCCCCTGCGAAGAGAAGTCTTTGTGTGTGAAAACACGTGAAGGAAACCTTCAAAATATAAGTGGAGAGTGAGTGATACAGAGACTGAGTGTGCAGACAGCCTGAGTCTGTTGCTGGGCAAGACATTTTTCTATGTTCACATCAACAGTGTATTATTAGCACAAGGGAATAATGATGCTTATTGGCATGTCCCTTATAGGCTGACCTGCTCAGGAGGTTCCTTACTGCGCTGGCAGTATCTCAGGATGCCCCATTCCAGCAGGCTCCAAGCCCTTGTTTATCCCAGGATGGGTGGCAACCCTCTGCTAACCCAGAACCCATGGCCTGTCTGGATGAACACAGCAGGGTTGGGATCTGGGCCAGGATCCCTCTGTCCCTAGTCCTGGCAGGGAGGCCCAGCACACAGCCCTGCCCTTCCAATTTCCCCTACTCTTGGACTAAGCACCACTGAAACTCTGGACATGAGTCAATCCCACTGCCTCAGGCTAATTTTCCAGGGGCCTCTCTAGCCAACCTGGGTGCTCACCTTCAGGGGGAGCATGAAGGTAAATTTCTGTATTCTGTAAGGCTCAGGGTGTGAGGGCAGCAGGGCTCTTATTGGTGCTTCCTATGCTATTGCTTCTGTTCACTGCAAAGAACACCCTTGGCTTCTCTTTCTGCAGAACAGGAGGTACTGGCTCCAGGTTGAGCCCTGCCTATGGCCCCTAGCATGCCTGACAAAAGCAAGGACTTGACAAGAAGGGGCAAGGGCCACCAAGTGGCACATAGGGCCAATGGTCATGATGTCCACCCCAGGAGTTGGTTCTCTTGAGTCTTAACAGCAAGGTGGTGGCCTTCAGTCCCATTACAGCATTCTCAGTGCGATAATCTTTTGGTGTGTCTGTATTTGTGACCTCAGCACTCTCATGCATGGCTGCTCCCTGGCCACTTCCTCCTGCTTACACACCTGAAGCCTGAAGGTGAGCCAGGAAAGACCCAAGGGGGAGGCCACGTTCCAGCAACCTGGAGGTTGAGAGTTTAAGAGCATGTCTAGGTTTGTATGATGGTAACCAGGTGGGTAGACTGTGTTTTAGAGCACCTCTCCCTTGGAGCATGGGGGACATGGCACAGACATGTCCCATCACACTGGGGCATCTTCACCATCCTTCCTGGTGAGATTAGAAGGGTCATGCAAAACAGGAGCATCTTAGAAAGCTTCATCCCAGGATGCTTGCTGGAGTAGGTACAGTGCCCTTGTGTTTGCAGGGGGAGAACAAGGTAGTAGGCAGCTTATGTGAACAAATGCCAGTGTACTGTGGTAGGTGCAAGAAGAGACATTAGCAACAGATAACAGAAAGCTGGGCAGGAGAAGCACTGAAGGCAATGCAAGGCCTGTACAAGGAGGTTTAAATACCAAGAGAGCAGCTGGACAAAGTACCAGAAACCTAGAATCTGGAACCTAGATCCTGATGCAGACAGGGAGGTAGGAGCATTGCCAGGCACTGGGGATGACAAGCTCAGGCTTCTCTGCCCTCTGAAGGTAGCAGCATTCGAGAGGTGCCAGACCTGGTAATGGGAAGGGTAAGCAAGGCATGAAGAATCTAGCAGGTATGCAGCAGAGCATGAACTGTCAATGGCACAGGTGAAGGGAGGGAAGAGAGGAAAAGTTTGGCAGGTTGCCTACAAAAGAGCAAGAAAAAGCCAAATGTGAGGATACTTTGATCCCTCAGACATAGAAATTCCATCTGCAAGAGGCTTTGCTGGAGAAATGAGGAGGGTGGGGAGAATCCCCAAGGCAGGAATGGTGGGAGGCCCCTGGGCGGGAGACCAATAGAGCATCAGATAAAGGCAGAGCTAGGGGGAAGATGGCCCAGGAAGAGACAGTAGAAGGAAAAAGAAGACTATAGATTCCAGCCTTGCTGTTGGGGATGAAGTTGTAGACATGGAAAGAACAAACCAGTAGGGAGAAGCTGAGCTAGAAACAAGCCTGCAAAGCCATGGAGGCCATCCAGGAGGACAGCATGGTGCAGCACTATAAACAGTACAGGTGGAAAGTGGGGCAGGGAGATGACTTCTTCCAGTGTGAAGGTTGATGCTGGGCAGCCAGTGAGCCATCCACATCTCACAGACATGCTGCCATGAGGCAGATGCCCCAACACTGCTGAGGGAAAAAAAGATTAAATGCCTCCTGAGACCACCCCCTGAACCTCAGAGGCACTATTCTTTTTCCAGAAAGAATGGCTGAAACATGTTCAGAGGAAATAATGTATTTAAA
The DNA here is from genome assembly GCA_030014935.1 of Caiman crocodilus. Classification (NCBI taxonomy): domain Eukaryota; kingdom Metazoa; phylum Chordata; order Crocodylia; family Alligatoridae; genus Caiman; species Caiman crocodilus. Next base: position 549,534 of record JAGPOW010000874.1, read on the forward strand.
GGGTTCTTGGCAGGGGCCCGTGTGTAAAGACACCACCTGGGCCCATACGCCTGCCTCAGAGCAATAGGTGTTAAGACATGTAGGCTTATTTCAAGAACCATCTGTTGAACTTCTGCTTTGCTTCAGCATCTTCCAGCTCTGTAGCCAAGTGTTTCCCTGAGTTTTGGCTAATGCCCCTCCATAGTTGGCCACTTTGGCCACACAGTTGATTGAAATAGAGTAAAAAAGGTGGGAAGCTCCCATGGAACCCATTGCTGTGGTGCCAGAGAGATAGGGTCAAGCAGCATAACCCAGAATCTGCACAGCGCCGTGGAGAAAATGTTGGCTACCCTGACAGGTCAGCAAAGGAGAGACTTCCCCCTAGCTTGGGGGAGGTCTCTCCAGACAGGGGCAGTACTCCATCTTCTTTCCTCCTGCAGGTCATACTTTGGTGTCAGAGGTTTCCAGGATCCTGGGGAAAAAGCCTTAGTTGGCATTGACTGTCAGCAACCTTTGTCTTGAGTAGAGCTCTGGACTATTCCTCCCAACCAACCATGGGTCTGCCCCTAAGGGGATACTGGTATGATTATCTCAGAAAACAAAGGCTTCACACCTGGCCATCTTGGGATAGCTCCAAGAGACTGAAGTTCCTTGGTTATCTGTAGTAATAGCAACATGGAGCTCCTCAAAGCCATAGATGTAATGCAGGGAAATGTTACCACAATTTTACAGAGGGTCAGCTGAGAACCAGGAGTGATCGACTTGTCCCGGGTCACAAACTGTGGCAAACGCAGAGCCAGGACCAGAACCTAGCTCTAGCAAGCCCCAACCCAGGCCTCTATCCATGAAGTCATGCCTGCAACCTGGCTTCTCCCACAGAAGGGGGAAGGAACTGGCAGGCTGGGCATCACCTACCCATATTGGGAGTGTAGGCCAGTGCAAAGGAGACCTCCTTTGAGTCAGGATGACCAGCAATGTCCCACATGTTCTAGGGACTTTTTCTAGAGAGCACTGGATCTGTGGTTACGTGGGCTGTGGCTACGAAGAAAACCTAGTATGGGACACTTATGGGAAAATGTGTCACCTGTGGCTCCATGCAATGTCAGTATTATATACAACTCATAGTGTAAATGCAGTGCATAAGCGTGTGTGAGAGAGGATGTGGCCTTGGCTGAATGCTCTGCTTTCCTCCAAGGACTGGAGATGGGACTTTCCTTTATTGCATGTGCAGGGCAAACTCCCTTCTCTCTTTTATGATTCACTGGAATGAAGGGGCAAATATAATCAGGGAATCCTGGGTGGCAAACAGTTCCCCACAGAACACAGCCTTTACCTCAAACCTGATTGTTCCTACATCATCACATTTCACACCCAAACCTTGTACTGCCTCTCTGCACTTCTCCTGCAGCCTTACTATCACTTGGTGTGAACCCAATAAGCTTGGGTGAGGGGAAGGGGACTGAGTTTCTTTTGAAGCCTACCTGTCCATCTATCTGTTTGCTCCTCCCATCCCTTGCTTCCATCTCTCCAGGTCCCATGACTCTGCTTGTACAATCCAACAGAACCACAACCATCTTTCACGCTCAGGAATGCAAGCAGACTTCCTGTTCCCCACCCAGCCATAAGCAGGCACATGGGTTGGATCCAAGGTTTACTAAGCAGGGTGCCACTCAGACCATGGGGGAGTGGGGGCAAGGTGTAGCTACAGCCCATGGGCCAGCAAGAGGACACCAGGGAAGAGGGCAGGAAGCAAGCACACAAAGTTTGGGACCTGCCAGCCATCAGTGCTATCCTCAGCTGATCTAGGTGCATGGGGAACCCCAGCTTTGTTCCTGTGCCAGTCCAGCCAACAGCTGTGGGGAGTGATGACACAGCAAGCTGTGCTCAGCCCAGGAAAGTGGCAGCGGCAGCACACAAGTTCCTCCCTAAACAATCTTTCAGCAGTGGAAGATTGGCCATATCAGTAACCAAAATCTGAAGACATCAGAAAGTCTTGGCCTTCAGAATAAAAGTCTTAGTGAGCTTTTGACTACAATAACTACACACAAACATATAACTCTCTTCCAGGAGTCAGGGGAGGATGTGTAAAATGCTCTGATCCTGTATTGGTCTTAATCTCTAGAGAGACCAGATTGGTTGTAGGTTATCTTTTCCACCTGAAAAGGGCTGTATAGCTCAGCCCCTTCTCCTGACTGCTGGTTGGTGACTGGAACCTCTCTGTAACTGAAGAGAGGCTCACATCATGACAGGGCAGGATGCTGCTGCACCATCTAAGAGTTAAGGGACAATGTAATTCAGAAACTGCCAGGTCAGAAGGGACTGCTGTGGTCACCCCATTTGATCTGCATCATGCAGACCAGAAGACTGCTCTGCCTTAACTCCTGCTTGATCTAGGCTTGCTAGAGACCTATTCACTCTTGATTCAATGATTAGTAGTACTACAGAACCTACCACAGTCTCTTGATAAGATGCTCCAGTGGGTAGTTGCCCTCCCTGTTAAAAAGAGCAATCAGGACTTGTAGTAGAGATGATATCTTTTATTAGGCCAACAAGATTTTTGCAAAAAAATGTCTTTAATTGCAAGCTTTCAGGCACAAACTCTTCATCAGGCATTAGAGAAAAGATTGTAAAAGTTCTCCTGGGTAGAAATGAAAGGGTGCTTGTGCCCAAAAGCTTGCAAGTTAAGATATTTTTTGCAAAAATCTTGTTGGTCTAATAAAAGATATCATCTCTACTACGAATCCCGATTGCCTTTTCCTCTAGACCAATATAGCTACAACCCAAATACCTGTTAAAAAAGGTGTTTTTTTCTGAACCAAATTAATCTGGTTTCAGCTTTCAATACCAGAAAGAAAAAAACATCTCAAGTAAGTTTGCCATGATCTTTTTCCCCTATACCCAAGTCAACATATATTAATTATTTCACTTTCCTTTAATTCTCTATTACAGTAGACAGCCGATTTATGCGATTCCGACTTACGCGTGTCTCGCATTTACGCGATTTTTTTAGTAGGGTCTGGACTGTAAAATGCCTCTTGAGATGCGCATCATTCGTGTATACACGTGAATGCTCACAAGATTCGCATATATACACGAATGCCTCACAAGATTTGCAGGCAGAATCAAGTGGAGCTGTGCTGCCATTGTGCCACCATTGCGGTAGTGGCATCTCAAGAGGCATAGGTGAGATGCTAGACACCTCCTAAACGCATTCCACCAAGAAAAGGGGAAAAAAGCTACGACTACGGTATGTCTGGGGTATGCGACTCCTCACTATTCTATTACTTCCTACAGGGAAAACTGTCCTGACTTGCGTGAATTTGACGTACATGAAATTCCCCTGGAACAGGGGAATTATTGACCATTCCATTACTTTGCCCAGAACTGAGATAAGAGTGCTATACAGCTAAATCTATAGTTTCTTGAGTCATCCTATTTCCAGCTACTGTCACCACCTACTGATCTGACTCAGAAATGTTATTGGCTCTTGGAGCCTGGCCCCCTGCCAGCACCAAGGCCTCAGTTCTGCACCTGTGAGAGGAAAGGCAGTTTCACATTTGTTTTCATAGAAACTGGCTCAGCTCCCAAGTTGATTTGGACTTTGGCTTGTTTGCACATTACAGTATGATCAAGGCATAAGCCCTGGGGCCTAAGCTCCCACTGCTTTTAGCTCTAAGAGCAATCTCTCTGTATCTGTCAAGATGAGACTCAATGAAGGATTAACTTGGTGTTATATGGAGGCTGTTATGGATTTCAGCAGGGGTTATGGCTGAGTCAGGGTCAGACTGGCAGAGGTGTACCACGTAGCTGATATCTGCGTCACAGTACGAGGCTATTTGACTTGGAGCCCTGGTCCAATCCCTGCTTCTGCTTAAACAATCCTACACCCTGACCCTCCCTTATGAGCCATACTAACCCAAAGCAATCCTTTCTTCTGCTATCCCCCAGCTTTTCACTGGTGGACACAGTGGGGCAGAAAATGTACTTCTAAGAGAGTGCAGCACCTTGAACATGCTTAGCTTCCTGTGGGGCTGGTAGTATGCTCTGTGGGGCAAGGGCTTGAAGGATGCAAAATGCCTTCAAATCATCTCACAGATGTATATATCCTCCCAGGGAGACAAATACCAAGTTCCAGCAGAGGTAAGCAGAATGAGAGCCACCGGTTGGGAATCAAAACCAAACAATATCAAATAAGGAACACAGCACAACCACTGACCAGTGGGGTTGATGAACCCTTGGAACGCACACCTAGGAAGTACCAGGGTCTTTGACTCTCGATGTCTTCAAATCAAGACCGAATGTCTTCAGGAAGACAGACACTTTGATGGCACTGGGTGACAAAGCAGCCTGCATTATCTGGGGATCTCAGGGTCTCCTCTGGCCTTCCACCTCATGAGTCTAAGCCTATGTCTACACTGTGGCAGCAGAGAGCTCAGTCATGTTGTGGAGGAAATAAGCCCAGCCCACCTACTTCCACAGTGAGTCCGAAATGAGATGGAGAGGATGGCCCCTGGGCACCTCAAGCCAGCACTCCTGAGCAGGCCAGGGACTCAGGTTTTGAGCTCTGTTCGAAGAGCTCCTCCTAGTGCCTCATTTTTGGTGAATGTGGGCAGTGGATGGAGCTTATTGTCTCAGTAGCAGACATATCTGAAGTGGGCAATTCACGCAATCTCTACTCCAGTTAGCCTACAGTAGACAAAGAAACCCTCTCCTAGCTGAGTGAGCCACAGCCCTGGCTGGTAGCTCAAAACAATGTATCTGAGGTACATATCAGCAATGGGCTCCGTAAGATAAATATGCACTCTACATCTTCTCTCCTTCAATGTTCCTGCTGGAGGAAAAAGATGGCTTTCTTTTGGGGGAGAAAAACAGCATGTTTGTATATTTGAGTGGGGGTACATGGGTGTGGTGAATAGTACATTTTCCATAACAAGAACATTTATTAACCTAATTAAAGAAACAATTCAATGGATAATTGTGCAGGTTACAAAAAAAATCCTCCCACCGACTGGGGAGGAGGAATTAACAGAGAGATGAGTAGATACAAAGCAAATGAGAAACTGCTGAGAAACAGGAGACTTTTGTCAAGAGGAAAACATTGGCACATTGTTAACATGTTTGTGCAGAGGGAGTGTTTGCAAAAGAGCATTTAAAAACTTGGGGAGAATTTGGCTGCCATGGTTCCAGGAAGGAAAACTAAAATGGGAAACTGACCAGTGATGGTTCCTCGCTAATAGTGGGAGAGGCAACTTGTAAAATTAACCCCATCCTGTTCTCTTCAGCTTGTTGAGACCTACAGAAAAAAAAAATCCTTTTAAAAAGTACGTTATTGGTTTTTATGTAACGTAAGGTCAGCTGCCATATCAGTGATTGATCCAGAACAACTAGACCAAACTGTTTTGAATCTGTTCCTTTTCAGACTATGTATTTCTCACATTAGACAAGATGGCAATATCTTTTTCCAGATCCTGACTGCAGTAATGTAAATTGACAAGTGTAGTTGACTGATCACTTCTATCACAGTCCCAGTCCCAACACAACAAACGCAGCAAAGCTAAGCTCTGTATCCACACAATGCTGAAGTTTCATAGTCTCTGTTCTATCAACCACCTTAGAAATTATTCAGCGTATAAACATTTATTTAGTGCTCTACTACCTCCCTTCACTGAGATTCAGCTACCTCTGGAATGGAACGCAACAGCTCTTTACGCCAGTGATTCTCAGCCAGGGTGCTGTGCCATTCTGGTGCACTATGAGATCCTTTGAAGGGTACCACAAAGTGTGAGGTGGTAAGTGCAGGCTCAGGCCTATCCTTGCCCAAGGGGTGGATCCAAGATTTTGTACAACAGGGTGCAGGAACAGTGACTAGTGCTGCAGAGGTGAACATACCCCTGCTCCCAGCTCCCCCTGCATTAGGGCAGGTAGATCATGCTGTGGGAGCAGCAGCCATGGATTTTTAAAAGTTCCTGAAACAGGTAAGATTCCCCATCCTCTCACTACTCTCAGCACCCCTCTCTTCCTCTCCATGCTCAGCAGCAGTTCTCCTCCCCTCCCATTGCCCACCTCCCCCCACTTCTACTGTCCCCAGCTACTCTGGGGTTAGTGTCCTGCTCTAACTGGCATGTCCTTACTTCCTGAACCTGCTTCTGGACTGATGGGGAATACCCAGGGGGGATGGGCAGGAAGGGAGAACCCATCTGCCACCACAGCTGTCCGCTCCAGACAGAAGTTAGCGCCACAAGCAGCTCCGATGGAGCAATGCAGGAGAAACTCTGGAGCTCCAGACAGCTGGAGTCGTGGGTAAGGGAGGAATGGGAGGTAAGGAGCAAGAACATGCCACTGAGCACAGAGGGGAAGGGAGGGGGAGCATTCTTACCTGATCTGAAGTCCCCAGCTGCTGCTCCTGCAGCATGCCACTGCACCCACTCTGGATCCATCCCTGTCTCTACCTGGCTGATCTCCCATCCCTACTGTCTGACCTCTCTGCAAGGAAGCAAGCACTGTAATATGTAAATTTATTTTTTGAAATTGGGTGCCATTCATTTCAAATGTGGAGGAGTGCCACAAGTCTGGTGACAGTTGTCTGGAGTCCAAAAAGGTTGACAACCACTGCTTTCAGCAGTCCATTGTAAGACTCAAGGATACTTTAAAGAATATTTTTAAGCAGGGGTGGGCAACTATTTGGGCCTGAGGGCTACATAGGGAAGTTTTTACTGAGCTGTCATGGACTGGGTCAGGACCCTTTCCCTCCCCCCCCACACAACACCTTATCAAAAGCTCCCTATGTGGGGTGGGGCTGCGGGCAGGCAGCTGGGTACAGTGTTCAGGAGCAGGATGGGCAAGTGAGACTGGGATTGTGGGGCATGGTCACAGGGAAGTAACAGCATAGGGCTGGGGCAGAGCCATGATCTACTGCCTGCACAGCCTTGTGACGGGCGCAGGTTCTGTGGGCAGGGGCACGTGGGGAGCAGATTACAGGTCTACCATGGCCCCAGTCCTGTGCTGTCACTGCCCATCACCTCTGCTTGGCCATGTGTCCTGCCCTCCTGGCTCCCAGACAGTCTCCACAGAGACCCTGGGACCATGGGGTTATAACAGCACAGGACTGGGACAAAGCTGTGATCTTCTTTCCACACATCCCTGCCCATCAAACCTGCACCTATTGCAGGGGCATACAGGCAGCAGATTGGGGCTTTGCTCTGGGCCCCAGTCCCATGCTGTCAAGGTTTCCCCAAGTTGCCAGGGTTTCCTCGACTGCCCATCTCGCTCCCAGATGCCAGCCCATCTCACTCCCAGATGCCACCCCCTGCCTCCCTGTGGCATCATCCCACCTGTCCGGCCACATGCCCTGCCTGTGGTCCTGCTCTCAGTGGTGGGTGTGGGGCAAATGGGCAGGGGTGCCTGGGCAGTGCGGCCGGGTTCAGTGGCTGCAGCAGCTGGAAGGAGCTGTCACTGATAGGGCTGTTGGGAAATGGAGTCCAGCCACTGTGCCACTCTAGCCCTGCTGCACACCCAGGGGCCATGGACTGACCAACCATGCCACGGCTGCCCCCTGTACCTGGGCCAGGTGGGACCAAAGGACCTGCCACAGGCCAGACAAAATCCCTTGGTGGTTCAGATCCAATCTGCAGGCTGTATTTTGCCCACCCCTGCTTTAAAGATTTGAAACCACCCCAAAAAAACAACTAATGGAGGATCTCTTCTGGCATTAAAAGTGCCCTGGGAAGTGAGCCAGCACCATGCAATTACCCATGCTGGGTTTCAGCCAGGCCTAACACCTCCACCTGGTATTAATAAGCACCAGTGGGCAGCAGCACCGTTGTGCACAACTCCTAAAAGACAAAGGCAGAGTTGTCAAAGTGAGCTGGACATTCAACTTTGTTGAAAGCCAGTGGCAGCCCCCTTTTGGAAAGGGACAAAATAACCCCTTTTCATGGAGCATATCCCACAATTGCTGTACTAACATGCCCTCTAATGCCCAGGGGAGGAACTGCATCAGTAAGGACACTGGGCTTCCCTATGGACTAGTCACCATACCATGCTGCAGATGCTGGTCTTTCATTCAAGTATCTTGAGTTTTCCTCTATCAAGAGGTCCCAAGGGTCTTTGGGCCTGACTCACTGTCATGACAAAGAAGGGACACATGGCCAGTGTTCAACACTATGCTACAGGGGCTGTCTTTACAGCAGTTCCACATGCTAGCTGTATCTGAGGCAGCCCAGGTAGGGTTATCATATTTTTCCCGGACATGTCCTCTATTTGAGTCCTCCTATTGCCACCTGGGCGGGTTTTTCAAATCTGAGCAAATGGCCAGGTTTTTGCTTTGCTCTGCTGGTGGGAGCAGGGAGAGGGGTGATTGTAGGTAGGCAGCTGCAGGCAGGTAAGTAAGTCTGGGTTGGGAGGCTGGGGCAGGGCAGGGGGGCCAGAGTGGTTGCCTGCTCCCTCCAGTGGGGGAGGAAGGGGCTTTTGAGAGCTGTGGCTGGTCCGTCAGCCAGGGCCTGTACTTGCAGGGGCAGGGCGGCAAGGAGACGCTGGGAGGAGAGGGGGAAGTGTGGCAGGGAGTGCAGCAGCCCTTGCCCAGGGCATGCCACAAGCCTCCCCGCCTCTTTCCTCCAGCCCACTGGGGTCGGACTTGCTCTGAGCCACCCCGCTCTGTCCTGGTTGGGATAGGGGCATCTGAGGCCCCTCTGGCAGGGCTGGGGGGAGCAGGGGGCTGTGAGTCAGGAGTTAGGGGCACCAGCAGTGCTAGGGGGAGTAGCAGGCTACAGATCAGGAGTGAGGGGTACTGGCAGGGCTGGGGGGAAGCAGGGGGCTGCTGGTCGGGAATGAGGGGAACCAGCTTGGCTCAGGGAGGTAGGGTACTGCAGTTTGGGAGTGAGGGGCACTGGCAGGGCTGGGGTCTGTAGGTCGAGAGTGAGGGACAGCAACAAGACGGGTGGGGCTGCGGTTTGGGAGTGAGGGACAACAGAATGGGCAGGGGCAGGGCACTGCCATATCACTGTCCCCCCACAGTCATATTTCCCCACTCCCCCTTTTTTTGGCTGGAACTATTCACTGAATTTACTCTTTACTGAAAAGAATTCTTTTGGCTCAAAAGGCTTTTTAAATATTGCTGTATATTTGTGGCTTAGGGAAAATCCACAAAAGAACAGGCCAGTGACTCTTCTCATTTCATGCCTGTCTCAGTGATCAGCACTGAATGCTTTGGAGAAAGGCTGAAAGCAAAAATACATTTGCACAGGGTTATGATCAGCTCTCTGCTAGGTTGTTCACTGGGCTCCCCCTGCCCCTGGGGCAGTTGTGCCTTTCCAGGCAGGGACTAAACTCCAGTCTGTTTTCCCTATACCGGCCTTGTCTGCACCTGCATGCTGAAGCTCAAAGGTCAGGAAGCTGGATTTGCTGGTCATCCATGCAGCCTTGGGCCTGGGGATGCTGCTTGCTGTTGAGGTTGGACAGTGGCAATCTTCTAAAGGGAATTTTGGATTCAATTTACAAACTGACTCTCTCTGCAAATGCTCTTCAGTAAGAAAAGCAGGCACACCTGACCAGGTATCACTGGTGGGGCAGTGGAAGATGAAGGTAGAAGTGCACGGTGCCCCCCCGCTGGATTGCTTCATTTGCCTTCTCTTCTAGGTCTGTCATGACCCCAGAGATCCACCTGCCCTGCAAATGTCTCCTTTGGGTGAAGCTTGCCAGAAAGGACTACTTGGGTGCAGAATGCCAGAAAGGAATTATAGGACAGGAAATCACACAAATCCACAACTTACCTCACATCTCGCATAGCTTCAAAATCAAAATCAAAGGTGGGGTCCACGGACCAGGTCACTTTGCAGGGCGAAGGCTTCTCTTGGATCTTCCGCTTCTCAAGCAACTCCAGCTGGGAAAGGATTGGGCTTTTCAAAGGCTGCAGCTTGGCAAGGGGCAGGCTGTACTTCCATCCAGTTCCTTTTTCTCCACACTTCTCAAGTGTGGAGGAAAAGGAATTGGATGGAAGTGGCCAGTAGGAGGTGTCTGAATACCAAGAAAGCGGTACTGGGAGGGACCACAAATGGGATGTACAAAAGGGAAAAGCTTAAGCTGAGTTCAGGGAAGAACCCCTTGGAATAAACATGCAAGGCAATGAGGAGACCCTGTCACTTGGAGGAGTGAAGGGAGCAAGGAATGACCCAGCTCTTAGCAGCAGTAGCAGATGTGAGCTCAGATTGCCACACTGAGCATAGCAGTAGCAGTGCTCTCACTCAATTGGAGGAGTGCCACGGGCCTTCCCCGGCATGATGCTGGCATGGGAGAAGCACACTATGTGTGAGCTCCAGATGCAGGGTCTCATACCCTCTGTTCCCTGGTTCCCTGTCTTAACTAGGACAACCCTCCTGGGCAGGGTGTGACATCACAAGATATGCCTACCGTAGTCAGCCTCTTCAGCGCAGCAGTGCGTTCATCCCAGGTACCTGTGGATTTCTCAAAGGCCTTATGCCTTTTCAGCAGCCTCTCCACACTGTTCAGAGTCTCGCCATAGTCATCACTGACTAGGTAGCGCTCCTGAGAGATCAGCCAGTTTTCAACCGCTGACGCGTCCTTGGAAAACTGGCACGTTTCTAGCCCTGCCACAGAGAGAGCAAAGGGACCCCTTACACATGGGATGGGCAGACAGCAGGACTTGCCCTCATGCCAGGACTGGCGCCGACAGGGAGGGGTTGCTCCCCCGTCGGGGGGGTGGGGAGGGTGTTCTCATCACTCAGGAGCTGAGAATGCTCCCCCACCCTCGGGGATTGCTCCCTCCTGGCTGGGTGAACGTTCCTTCCCATGGAGAGGGAGGCTCTAAGTCAAGCAGCAAATTTGGCTTTGGGCAAGGCACTGCTAATAAAAGACCCCTCAGTCAAGCGATTTGAAAATATTCCTTCAGGGGCAAATCTCTACAGCCCAAGGTCCAAAAGGCAACAGGTGCCTGACCTGTCTCTTCTTCCTGGGCCTGAGCAAACCCCCCCACTCCCAACACCCCCTGAAGCTGCCAATCCTGTGCCTTTGGTGCCAAAGCCAGCTCCTGGTTAGCAATACTGAGAAACCACAGATTGATTGGGTCTCATCCTGTTGTGTTGGGGAGAGACCTGCCTATAACATACACTCAGGGCTGCAAGATCTGTCCCCATCCTAGATCTACCAGCTGGCAGGTGGGTGGAGCCAATACATAGCTGTGCCTCCCCCACCCCTTGCTCTCTTTCCTGTTTATTGAACCCATGGTGGGGATGCAGGTGGAGTCCGCTGCGTGTGGGGCATCGGAGACTGGCAAAGAAGATTTGAGGGGGAGAGTTCACAAGAGTCAAAGCCAAAAAGAGAAAGAAAGGGACAATCCAGCCCAAAAAACATCTGTGATGAGCCAGCTCTGGGTTGCAAGCACTGATGATCAGACAGAGGAATTCTCTACCATTACCAGCCATGGGATGGATTTCCTAGAGCTTCCTAACAAACCACTGGACCTTTGTAGGAGAGCTCTGTGTGCTAGAGATCTCTATTGCTCATCACTTGGAAGCCTGGACCACTGAGTGAAATCCCAGCAGACTCCTCTACCTGCTTTCCACTTCACCCCACACTCACTTATACGAAGGAAGTCCCAGCGTTTGTCCCAGATTTCTACCATCTCCCTCCTCTTCTCTGTCAGCTGCATCAGCTTTTCTTTGACCTGAATGTGGAGGGAAGAGAGGAACATTATCTCCCATGCAAACAGTATCCTCCTGTTGCAGTGCCATCAAGTGCTCCCAGATCTAGGGCTAGAATCGGTCAGCAATGAAGTGGTTTTACCCCCAGGAAAGTCTTGGTCTATTTTTCATTTGAATTTTCCACAGAAAATTTTGATCCAAGAATCTTTGGATTCTGAAATGCCATCATGGTGACTTATGAGATCTGTATTCCAGGTGCACCACTCCTGTTTTCTTCCCCATCTAGGCTCTTCAGTCAGACAGCATTTTCCACAAAGCACCAAGGGCTTGGAGAGGAGAGGTTGTTCTACATACGCATGTTCATATTGCCGAAAAGGTGCTTAAGAGGGGATAGGATAGCAGTCTTCATAGCTGAAGGACTGCCATAAAAAAAAAGGGAAAACACTTTCTCTCTCTGCTGCAGAGTAGGGCACAGCCCAATGGTTTGAAGTTGCTGCAAAGTAGGTTTAGATTGGATATCAGGAAAAACTTCACTGTTAGAATAGTGAACAATGGAGTCAACTGCCTAGGGAAGCTGTGGACTCTCCATCACTGGAGGTTTTTAAGGCAAGGTTGGACAGGCATTGGTCAGGGATAAACTAGGCATAGCTATGCTTGTGTTCTATTGAAGATACTTCCCATGCTTCTGGACTTCACTGGTTGCCACATGGGGCCAGGAGGGAAGTTTTCCCCTCCTCCTGCTGTGTCTCAGGGCCCTTTTTAAGCCTTCCTCAAAAGCAGAGTGTTAGCTGATCCTGCCTCAGACAGGGGGTTGGATGAGGTGACCTCTGAAGATCCCTTCCAGCCCTACTTCTCTATGATTCAAAGCCTTTGTGTAGCCTTGGTGCATTTTGGGAGCTGGGCAGCCCAGCCCATAAGTGAAAGGGGGCATGAGATACCTGAACTACGTTGCTCAGAAAATATTCCCCACTGTTATAGGGCATTGGTCATTTGGTAATTTGACGATTAGAATGTCAAACTTCTTGTCAAAAGGTGATTTTTTTTTGGAAAGCCCTTTTTCCATTAACACCCCCCTGCCCCCCAAAACGCTTTTGCAGAAAACCCTGGGTTAGCATTTGGTGGAAACTCTCACCTCACCAGCTGAGTGGTGTCTGTCCTCCAGCAGTTTTTTCCCTGACTCAATGCATGTGGCAAAGCTCTCGTTTCTGGTGTCTATCTCAGACTTGATGCCCTGGTGACATTTCATCAGCTGCTCCACAGATGAGACATCCCTGTAGGAGGAGAGATTGGAAGCAGGCAGAGCCATTAGCTAGCCTCTAAGAAGTGTCTTGTGATTTTATAAGATGGGAACAGAGGTGCCCCTTCAACGTTGTGAAGGAACTGGTCTGTGTGAGGAAGGGGTAAATCAGGGTGGGCTGGGACCAGGGCTGCTCCCATGTATGGCCTACCTGGGCTTCTCCTGAGTCTCGATCTGCAGTATGATGTTCTGCATCCAGGACAAGAGGTCACGGATTGCACCGAAGAAGCGGAATTTCTCTACTGTCTTCACCAGCTGCTTCTGTCGCTCACTGCAGGCATCCAGGAGAGCATCCAAAGCCTTCACCACGTCATGCTCCTGCTTATGAATGGCATTGGCTTTCTCCCCAGCGTAAGCTGTCTGCAGTTGTGCTGCCACTCCCCGAAACTTCTGGACCTGCCACCACAAAATGGGAGAGCATTGAGAAGCACATTCTGGAGGGAAGCCACAGTTTCTGTGGTCCGTGCCTTCGGTTCCACTCGAGGCCTACGTCTATCTCCTGTGAGGCTGGCCTTTATCAACTATCTGAGTATGCGACCCACAGTAGAGGCAAGGTGGTCTGACAGTGACCAGCAATCTAGATCACTATCAGAGACAGATCCTTTTCTCCCCAGCAGTCTAGATTGTTGTCAGAGACAGATCCTTTTAAGGGTGCTGTGGGATGCCATACAATATTAGTACTGTTAGGTGTGCAAACACCTGCCCCTCATTCACAAGATAAACTAAGAGTTCAAAAAGGAATAAAAAGTGTCAAAATATTCTGATCTGTTGTGGTCTTTCTAAGTTCTTTGCAACAGAAGAATTACTCTAATAATTTTTCCATAGTCAAAAAACTAATGAAAGCTAAAAGCTGGCATTTTGAGGTGCCTTGATTGTAAAAAAGGTTGACAACTACTTATCTACAGACAAGGATGAAAACCATGCCTACACCACAGGAGAGATGTTGTCCTGGATAGCAGAGATGTTGAAAAGAGGTTATGGCAGCCATCATGGACATATAATGCAACATAGGCTCCCAGGGCAATGCTACAGCTCTAAGAGATGTCATCAGGGATAGTGAGCAGGTGTAGGAAGTGGGGCTGCCTCCATGTGTGAGATTAGGGAGATTGCTCCTGAACTTTGGTTCTGGTTTGGGTATTGGTGCTACAGGCAGGCGCCTGGAAAAGGGCAAAGATTAGCAAAAGCTACAAGGATGAGTCAAAATCTAGGAACCAGACTTTGAGAGCACAATCCCTGCAATTTATCCAAGGCTGAATGGATGATTGATTAATCTGTCAGGAGAGCCCTGCCCTGTTCTCCCCCCATACTGCCAAGTGCTGGGGCAGGTGCTCCAGAGCCGCTGCTGTTGTGACGGCAAAGCTGTGACCAAGGTTCCCAGAAGCCCCTGCTTGTGGATGCACATGATGAGTTATCATCTGTGCCCTCACAGGGAGGCTCTGATCCTGACCTCTGGGGTCCCTCTCCCAGAACCCTACCTTCTCCTCCAGTGGGCGGAGGTCACGTTCGAAGGCTGTGTGCGTGTGATGGAAGGCCTCGGCTGTGCTGAAGTCCTGGCCCAGGTCTTCAGGCAGCTCCTTCTGTTTCTCCTGGATGAGGGCTAGGATCTCAGAGCCATCACAAAAGTACTTGTACAGGTTACAGGAGGTGGTCAGCAGCTGCATCCGGGTGTCAATAAGTTCCAGCAAATCAGCCCAGCTCTCATTCAGACTGTCCTTCCACTCAGCAATGGTGGCTGCCTCTGAGTGACCAGCATCAATCAGCTCCTCGATGACCAGGTTCACCTTGTCTACTCGCTCCTGCCCCACATTGCCTGTCTCTAGAGCAAAGTCCCGGAACTTCTCCCTCAGCAGCTGTGGAGAAATGTCCCATCACAACAGGGACCTGCTCCTCCCCCCTGCACTGGGCTACCACCCCTCTCTCTATCATACAACCCTCCCTTCCCCAGCAATGGTACCCCCCATGCCACTGCTATCATACAACCCCCTCCCCAAAAACACTCCTTTCCCTCTCCAACAGGCTGCTATGCACCCTCCCCCTCCCAAGGAGTGTTACTCCGCCTGCTGTACATCCGAGCCCTGGCCATGGTGGCCCCTCTCCCTACCAGGCTGCATGCAGTTTTCTGGTTAGTAGATGAACTACCGTTACACACAGCCACAGTACCCTGCAGTTGAGCGGTGCAAGCCACAGAAACGCAGGACAAGAGGCCCAGGCCAGCAAGGCCTTGTGTCTGGAGCCACCTTTGTCCTGGCTTGGATGTACCACACCCATGTTCACCTGGGCTGCCACCTTACCATGACATGGTCATAATCCTGTCCCATCTCCTGTGAGGAGGCCACGACATCCCGCTCAGCAATCCACTGCTCCAAGTCGTCCACCTCTCGCTTCAGATGGAACGAGCGATACATATTCTCCAGCTTGTGACGGCGCTCCTCAGCTGCCTCCTTCAGCCCCGCATATTGCTTGTCCACCTGCCCCTGAAGCCGGATGATCTGCTCCCTGCAACCATGAGAAGCCACAGCTCTTAATCAGTGTTCTCCTGTATTGGAGTCCACAGCACTTCCCTGGGAAGGCTGTACAGTGCAAGGCAATGGAGATACCTGAACATAAACAACACAGGCACCAGGCCATTGTCAGATCCCACTGATTTCAATGGTTAAGGCACCACTCAGAGTGAGCAGTCTGCTAATGCTTCGTTAAGTCTGGTTACACACAAGGTCACCCTACAAAGCAGTGACAGAACTTGGAAGAGAACTCAGGAAGTCAGCCCAACTTGTACCAGGTGGAGACAACATGTGTCTGATCCTAGCCCAGGGTCCCAATCTGGCCCACAGACCAGCCCTGGGCCCCTCGTCTGTCCCACGAGGCCAAAAGGCTAAGCGCTCCTGCCTTAACAGATAGGCTGCTAGTGGTATTTTTAAAAGCACCCAGGAGTCTATCATGCAGCTTTAGGTGCCTGACCCCTTTGGAATCAGGCCTCGCATTTGCACAGGGGTGCTAAATGGAGGGGGATCTGTGCAATGAAGCAGCAACTAGGGAGGGCATTCCAACTCAGCAAGGCTCCTCCCCATGTCTCTGTGCCAGCAGGTTGATGCAGCTCCTACCCTCCTTGGTTCATACGCACCCCTCCGGGTGGCCAGTGGAGAGCAGCTCCTGGGCCCTGCCAGCCAGCTGCTTGATGTTTGTGCCATAGTCCTCAATGGAGCGCTGCCGGCGGAGGTGCCTTTTCAGCATCACCTGCTCATTCTCTTCATCCTGTAACCAGAACCAGGCCATCTCCATTTTGGGTGGAGTAAATCCAGGTGCCCATCACATCTGGCAGGGACTTGCCAGAGCTGGGGAGCACTTGGAACAACAGCCCCCCTGTGCTGAATTAGCCCAAGGTGATTCCACACATTCAGGCAGTATGAAGGAAATTGGGGTTCAGTCCACTGGCTCCCAAACCTACTACTGTCATGTGTGCCATACTATAGGTAGTCCCACTTGGTCAATCTACTGCTCTCTCTAGGTGCATTCAGGTCAACCGCTGCAACAAGGAACCCATGCATATTACAGAGCTGGAGCAATCAGCATTGCCACATCTCGCTATAGTCTGGTGCTTTCATTGATTCCTAGCTCCAGGAGTCATGCAACTCAGGGAAGATTTAAGCTTTTAGTTTAAAAGAAGGAAGTTTTTAGCCCATGTAGCTGTGAAGGAAAACTGGAAAATGAGACCCAAGGAACTGTCGTATTAAATGAAATAGTTTCAGTGTTTGTAATGGTTGCCCATTAGCCAGTTTCAGGAAGACGACAGGATTTATCTCCTTATCTAGGTCATTGTTTTGGTCTACCTGCGGAAGATCCTGACTTTGCTTAAAGTCTTAACTTTTGAATTTTATCTTTAGAAG
>JAGPOW010000874.1:566447-581093 GCA_030014935.1 Caiman crocodilus
GTTCCTCCACCATGCTAGTAAGAGGGGAGCTTCCCAGCCAGTATGTGTGCTGGGGGTTGCTTCTCCCCAGATGCATCACCCTGCACTTGTCCATGTTGAGAACAGGAGGGCCTAAGTCCTGTTTTGGGAGAACAGACCAAATTAGGACAAGGTCCGGAAGGCTACATGGACACATGACCACAGAGAGACAACCAACCAGAGATAGCCATGGATGAAGAGTCATCAGGAGTCATCAAGGGGGAAGGAGAATACAAAAGCAGAAATTTGAGATTAACAGTGTCCCATCCCTCCCTTTGTCCTGTCCCTCCCTGTCCCATCCCTCCCTGTCTCTCCCTGTTTTGCTCCCTGAGAGGGGTCCCCATCCCCATCCCTGTCCCCTAGGAAGGGTCTCCAAGGCCACCATGGACTGAGGGCATACCAGTAGTCCGTCTCATGCACCCCACTGGAGGGGGGCTGTAGGCCTCAGCATCCCACCTCCAGACTGCAGACTCCTGAGAGAAAGAGCCTCAGAGAGGAGCCTGCATCCTGACCAGCCATATTTTGACTCTGATGACAGCCCTAGGACTGGTAGATATAGAACTGTTTGGTAGTTTGCATTGCCGCTTTTTTGTTCTTACTGTGTATCAATAAACTCGTCTATTATCAACTAGCAGGTGTTGTGGTCAGTCTCAGAGTTGTGCCTGCCTGGAACAAAAGTATAGGTGTCAGGTCCAAATCCAGTGTCAACAGCTGGACCAACAATCAGCTGAAAGGACTGATGATTGCAGATTACTTTCCTAATTAATATGGACAAACACCACAGGTGCTCTACTTTGCATAGTGAAGGTTAGCTTCCCTAAGCCCAGGCTCAGGACCCACCTTGTTTCAGAGCCCTTATGAAAGTATTAGCAGCACAAGGAAGAAACAGAGCCCAAACCTGGACAGTCAGATCTCACAGCATTAAGCTTATGCCTCCCCTGTAACTCCACAGCCTTGAATCTCACCCTGGGAAAACTACTTAAGAAGCTGTAGGGAGATTGCAGTCACCAACCTTCCACACTCCCAGCCTTTTGGGGGTGGACTCCCTCTGCCGATGTACTACAAGCATCCTATATCAATAGCATCACACAGTGAGGGACAGGAGACTGGATAACAAGGCATTTGTACAGGACACAGGTGTGCTTAAGGAAGAATGTGCCCCCACTTTCTCCTGCCATCTCCAGCTGTAGAGCTGGGCTGCCTGGGTGGTGTCAGCTTACCCTTACAGTCTCTTTGCCACTCCCTGTTCCTCAGCATAAACCCTTCTCTGAACAGAGTGGCTGGAGTGTTACCCAGATCCAGCCCCTTATGTCAGCCAACCCTTCAGCTGGTAGATACTTGAAGGGAGTTATGCTGCTACCCTGAAAAGAGCATCTCTTTGCCCTGCCCCAGCTGCTGGGTTCTTACCAAGAGGCTTTCCTGACCCACTATTTTCTGTGGCGAGGTGTATTTCTGGTGCAGTTCATTCCTTTCTTTCCTTGTCCGGAGCCATTTCTTCTTCCTCTTCTTCTGGTTAAACTAGTTTGGAGAGTAAAGAAGCATTTCTCACTGCTGTTCTCCACAAGAGATAGGCTATTCCTATGCCTGACAGAGACATCAATCCCTGAGATGAGCCCCAAGGCCATAGCACCCATGTCTAATCTTTGCCTCCTGACAGTATGCTTCTCCCTACTGCCTTTCAGCTGCAGGTGTCCTCAGCGAAGTGAAGGATGGAATTAACAGCTTCCAGGAAAAGTCTGGCTTCCATCCCACCTGGCTAACTTCTTTACTTCGAATGCCCAGGGCCTGGCCTTCTACAGTCTAGGCCGTGCCCAGTTGTAGTTGATGGCATTGCAGGAATATCTACATCAGCATCCCTAAATAAGGTTAGAAAGGACAAACAAGTCCACCTAAGCCTGCATCCTGTCCATGATGGTGGCCACTGGATATATGACAGGCAGCCACAGTCTCTCTCATAATATTCTTAAGGAAACTATGTTTGGGATCCCTTTCAGGATCAATATATACCTTAAAGAAGGGGAAGACAAAAGACCCCTTCAGCTCCTGCCCAGCTGTGCTGCTGCTGCTACTGTTCTTCTACGTCCTCATGCAGAGAGCTATCTCAAGGTAAAGTCAATGATGATGAGCATCTAAGTCCAGCAATCAGAGCACCCCTGGGAATCTGTCTGCTGCAAACATCTGTGTTAGCACTGCAGCTGTATACCTTATCCCCTCCTTTGCATAGATTCAGCCAACCTGTCTCAGGACCAGCCCCATTTGCCTCTGACGAGGTGAAAGGCATAGAGATGGGGAAAAAGGAGGGTAATGCTAGGAATGGGGCAGAAGATGGATGGGGTGAGCCTTGGGCTGTGGGTTGGATAGGGCAGTCAAGGTCCCCTAGCATTGTCCTGCCCCTGTAAGCACTCTTTGCTATGAGGTCACTGGCTGCTGCCCCTTGGTGGGTCCTTCCCATGACTGCATGGCTCTCACCTTCTCTGCCAAGCTGAGTAAGTGAGCAGGGAGGCCATCTGACTGGGAGCTGTTGGAGCCACTGGTGCTGTGCCAAAAAGAAGGGAAGGAGGAGAAAGACCATGAGTTATTTACAAAAATTTATAGGCCACAAATCTGACCTCTCACAGGGCTCAGGGCAGAGAATCCTCAGGAGCTCTCCCAGCTCCTGGCTGTGCTGAGGAACATAGTGTAGACTCCCAGGACTGGAAAATCTGCTCATCCGAAGTTATGGTTATGTCTAGCTGGCCTTGTCACCTATTGGCTCTCAGACCATGCCTGCCTTTGCTTCTGAGATTAGACAGTACTCCATTCTCAAAAGGTCTTCCCACTATGGGGTTGCCCAGAGTGCATGATGGAGTTAGTTCTCCACCTGTCCTTTGCTACCAACTTCAAGTCTGTCCTGGATTGGGTATCCCAGCCCCCCCTTTACTCATGCATGTGAGCCAATTTGTTCCTAGTAACTCCAACTAAAGAATGGGAAGCCACAAGGGTCCTGCTGGCCTCCACTTGCCTGTTGGTACTCACTAGTCATGGAAGGGAATAGATAAACTTTCCATGGGCTGAGAGAGGTGCAGGAAGCACAGCCTGGCCATCATGAGGCATCTCACAAGCCACAGAGCACAGCCAACTTCCGGGAAGGGCAAGCCTTCACCCAGCCATCTCCAACCACAGGCATAGGTGGAGATTCCCAGAACTGCAGCACACTGCAGGAGGGTTGCAGGGTGGATGGAACCATGGTACCTGGACTCAATGTCTGACAGAAAGTTGTCACTCCAGGTGCCATCTGAGTCCTCCTTATGCCCACGCTCCTTGAGCTTCCGACAGATTTGCTGCTGCAGCAGCTCCTGCAGCTCAGCCATACATTGCAGGAACTGAGGGAAGAGAGGAGAGAGTTGGGCAGCAAGAACAACACTCTGGGGGGGCCTTGACTTAGCCTCTGTGCACTCAGATTCTATGCACACAAAGCCTTGGTGAAAGGATCATTTACATCTTTTGATGTACAGAGCTGGAGACAATGGAAACTACTGCCCAAGGCAACTGGCCACAGACTGAAGTGTGAGCTGAGTCAAGCTATGCTATGTTAGCGGCTTCCCTGAGTTACACGCAAATAGAGGTGCTTTGTTTGGCAGGCTGCATGGTGAAAGGGCAGAGAAAGTCAGCAGGCAGCAGGAGAAACATCTGTGAATTTGACTGTGGGAGGAAACACAGGTAGCGCTTCATGGCACCAGGCACATGGGAGCAGAGTTGGGCATAATGAGCAAAGAAAGTGCCGTCCATTCATGGCTGCTACTGCAGGCAAGGAAATGGGGCTTCAAAGGTTTTCTATCAAAACAAATAAGTCTACACCAAAGAAATACCTTACTTCAGATCATCCATTTCTCCTAATTCAGAAAGCCAGCTGTGGGTACTGCTATGGGCAATGCCACTCTGCTCTGTAACATGACAAGTGGGACTCAGAGGGTGTGTGTACACCCCTCAGTACCACTAGGTACTGCGCAGTCCTGGTGGCACATGGGTCATTTTTGACCCTACTGTGGACTAGCAACAAGCTAGTGTGCAGTAGTGGCGGCATCATGGTTAGCGCCCGCAGATGCTATGTCACCATAGCGATGAGCTACATCGCTGTAGCTCATCGCTACAGCAACATAGTATCTCATGTAGGTGCAGCCAGAGACTCTGATTAGCAGGGCTTCAGAAGTGCCAGGGTTGGGATGGCTGGTATGACTGGCCACAAAACAGCAGGAATCATTTGCAAAATAGCTGGCCAGAGGCACTTCTACCCAATGCCAACATGTCTGCAACTTGTAGCAGCCCCAAAGGGCACCAAACCACATCCTGATAACAAACAAGTATGTGAGGCTGCTACCCCCTGCTCCTTAGCATATATCCTCTCCATACAGAATGCCCCTAGTTAAGATGAAACTAAGCTTCAGTATAAGCCTTGTGCCCATGGAGTGCAGAGCCCTGGCATAAATCTTAGTCTTCCCCTGCACTTTACTGCCAGTATAGTTCCTCTGTCCAATATCCCCAGTAGCATGCCTTGATTCTGGCAGTGCACCTGCATGCCCACAGTCTGTTCATATGCTGCCCCATACCTGTTGCCCATCAGAATCTGGGATAACTACAGATGTGGCCGTGCCTCAGCACAGTCAGAACTCATCCAGAGATGGTCTAACAGGGTGTATCTATATGTGCAATTACAGTGCGTGAATAAATTGCAGAGCTTACTGCTCTGGACTTAGTTGCTTCCAGGCAAGCCATTTGAACGTGCACCCATGATCAATTAACTCCGGAGCAATAAGCTCCTCGGTTTATTCAGGTGCAGCACATGGAGCCTGGGCAGAACAGCCCTGGCTGGCAAGGGGCCCTGCGGGGTTCAGTCTGCCAACCTGGGGCTGCTTCACCCAGCTCAGTGTGCTGCAGAGGGGCTGGCTGGGGCATGAGGGAGCTTCAGTGTGGGGCTACACATGTTGCTGTTGAGTGTTTTACTCTGCAGCAGGATAGTACTTATATTTACAAGTAGTATTCTGCTGTGAAGTAAATTAGTTTACTCCTGCCTAATAGGGGCACAAGTGTAGACACCAATTCTCAAGTCAGGGCTTTAAACTAGACATGTTGGTGGAGGGGGAGGAAGAGGACCAAGGCAGCCACAGAACACCAAACCAAGAGACACCCACAAGAACAGCCCAGCTAAGTCAGGCAACGAGCACAAGAAATACCCAGGTAAGAGACAGGGGCCCAGACAGTCCGGGGATTGGGGGAGGCGCATACACTCTCAGGAGGCCTTAAATGCCTCTACACTAATGCTCGCAGTATGGGGAACAAGCAGGAAGAACTTGCCCTCCTGCTAGCTAACACAAACCCAGACATAGTGGGGCTCACTGAAATGTGGTGGGATCCAATGCACGACTGGATGGTAAAGATCAAGGGCTACAGGCTGCATAGGCGGGATAGAACAGGGAGGAAACGTGGGGGTATGGTGCTCTACGTCAAGGAGAAATATACATCCTCTGCAAACAGCACTGGATCTGAGGTAGGGCAGACGGAGGTGCTCTGGGTCAGAATACAAGGGAGTTGGGGGAAAGGAACCTAACGGTGGGGGTTTACTACAGGCCATCTAACCAGGGAGAAGAGCTGGACCGGGAATTCTCAGGTCAGCTCACGGAGGCAGTTAAGTCAAGGGAAGTGGTCATCATGGGTGACCTAGACTACCCAGACATCTGCTGGGAAGAGCAGTCAGCCAGATTTGACTGCTCATGTACGTTCCTTGCTGAGATACAAGACCTCCACCTAACCCAAGAGGTGCACAGTCCCACCAGGGGAAATGTCTTGTTGGACCTGGTCCTGGCCACAGGTAATGACCTGGTGAGGGGACTGCGGGTGCTTGACCACCTGGGTGATAGCGATCATCGCCTACTGGAATTCAGCATCCAGCGCAGGGTATCAAAGGCTTGCAGCAAGGCAGCAGCCCTGGACTTCAGAAGGGCAGATTTCAATGCGGTAAGGAGACTTGTTCGGGAAGCACTGAGGTCCTGCAGGGGAGGGGAGCTGGGAGTCCAGGAAGAGTGTTAGTTCTTTAAGGAGCACAGCCCAAAGGGTGACAATCCCCACACAGATCAAGGGGGGCAAGAGTACTCAAAAGCCCCCATGGCTCACCAAAGGCATCCAAGAATGCCTCAAAGCCAAAAAGGAGGCATACACTCAATGGAAGGGAGGGACCATCACCAAGGAGGATTATATCTCCTTGGCTCGAGAGTGTAGTGAGGCTATTAGGAAGGCTAAGGCAGAGATGGAATTGGGACTAGCGACCCGGATCAAAGATAAGAAGAAGTCCTTTTTTAAATACCTAAGGGGTAAAAAGGTGCCAAATAATGTGGGGCCTCTGCAGGACATGCTTGGTAATCTGGTGGTAGCACCAGATGACAAAGCTAATCTCTAACAGTCTTTGCTTCCATTTTTCTGAGTAGGGACAGGGACATCCTCCCCACTGGGATTCCACACAGACCCAGGGGAGGCACAGCCAGGCCCAGGGTCGGATTGGAAAAGGACCAATGTGGTCCCCATTTTCAAAAACGGGAGGAAAGAGGACTCAGAAAACTACAGGTTCATTAGTCTTACCTTGGTACTAGGGAAGCTCTTTGAGAAAATTATCCAGGAGCACATCTGCGAGGGGCCAGCAGGGGAGTTTATGCTTAGGGGCAATCAGCACGGGTTCATTAGAGGGAGGTCCTGTCAGACCAACCCAGTGGCCTTCTATCACCAAGTCACAAAAGCCTTGGATGCAAGTGTTGCGGTGGACGTAGTCTTTCTGGACTTTAGGAAGGCCTTTGACACTGTCTCTCACCCCATCCTCATTAAAAAATTAGGCGTCTGTGGTGTCAATGCCTACACAGTCAAATGGGTCACAAATTGGCTGGAGGGCTGCACCCAGAGGGTGGTGGTGGATGGGTCATTTTCATGAATATGATGGGTTTCAATACGGACACGTGCAAGGTGTTGCACCTGGGGAGGAAGAACCAGCAGCATACCTACAGGCTGAGGAACTCCCTTCTCATCAGCACAGAGGCAAAGAAGGATCTTGGAATCGCTACTGATGTGGGGATGCAGTCAGAAAGGCTAACTGCACTTTGTCATACATCCATAGATGCATCATGAGCAGGTCCAAGGAGATGATCCTCCCACTCTATGCAACATTGGTCAGGCTGCAGTTGGAGTACTGCGTCCAGTTCTGGATGCCGCACAGTTGACTGCGAGTAAATTCAGGCTGGATATCAGGAGGCACTACTTCACTGTCAGGGCAGCTAGGAGCTGGAACCAACTTCCAAGGGAAGTGGTGCTGGCCCCTACCCTGAGGGTCTTCAAAACAAGGCTAGACAGCCACCTAGCTGGGATCATTTGACCCCAGCATCCTTTCCTGCCCATGGCAGGGGGGCAGACGAGATGATCTGTTCAGGTTCCTTCCGACCCTGCCTACTATGAAACTATGAAGACAACTGCTCCGATGCACTGTAATTATCATGGGTGACTGGTGCCACCTGAGTCGGGGGGGATGTGCCCCTCCTCCCCAGCAGCCAGTCAGTGACTGGGGGGGGGTCCTCCCATGGCCAATGGGGTAGGGGGATGTCCCCTGCAGCCAATCGCACTGACCAGGAAGCGTGAGTGGTATTCCCAGAAGTGCCAGTAGCGCCCTCAGAAGTGCCAGCAGCACTTCATGTGGCACCCCCACTCCCCAGCCAGCACTTGCAGCAGGAGCACTGGCCCTCCTGCCTGCCCCCCTGCCCATCACCTAAGCAAAGAACGCTGCCTGTCAGGGGATGCACCAATGCTCTCAGGGGGTGCACGTGCACCCCCATGCACCCTGTAATCATTGCCACTGGTAATTACAGCACATCACAGCACGCTCAATTAATCGAGTCTGCTGGAGTGTGCTAATTACTGCACTCTAGCAGACTCCAGCATCATGTGTATCAGCACCCCTGTACTGAAAAATGGTAGCAGGGGTGCTTTAGCTAAAGCTCATTTGACAAGCTTCAGTTAAAGCTCCCCCGCTGCCATTTTTCAGCATGGGGATGCTGATACACGATGCTCCAGGCACTTTAATTACAGCAGCTCTTGGAGTCACTCTAAGTAAAGTGCACACACCCACCGCCCCCTGGAGCACATGTATAAACACCCTTATTGCACAGCTAATTAGTCAACTGTGCAGTAAACATCTTGTGTAGATCCGCCTCTCTTTGCACGTTACTAGAGCTGAACCTCTGAATATGTGGCAGGGGAATGGCCTAAGGAAGAGACTGGGAAATAAGTTTGGCAGGATCCCTGCCCAAAGGTGCCAGAGGGGGAAAGCTAGGGATGGAGATGTCACAGAACAGCAGCACCGCCCAGAGCCCACCAAGGGGATATGGTACCACCTTATATAGATTCCTTGGAAATTCAATTAAATTTCCTTGCAGGCAAAATCTGTGCAAAACACAGAGGTCACAAAAGGGAGAGGAGGCAGAAATGGGTGAACCCTCACCATCTTCCCTGGTCCTGCCTAGGTCCCACCCAGTCTCATCTCTAGTGCCACAGGAGCTGGGCTCTCACCTTAGAGCGGTCAGGATCACAGAAATCCAAGAGAGTGTCGCAGATATGATAGCCCAGAGACTTGAGGTCCTCTGAGGTAAAGTGTGAGTCACTCTTCTTGCCTGGTAGGGGTGCAAACATAGTCTAAAGTCCTTTGATGCCACAATTCTCAAGGTCATCTGGCAGGGGGTACACAAGTGACTGCCACACTGCCTAGCAGGGCTCCCTGCACTCTGTAGCACTGTGGATCTTAGGCATGCAGCATCATCATTTGACTGTGCCATTGCTGCAGGCCTTCTCCTCTGGAAGAGTGATTCCTGGCTGCCCTGGCTACTGAGCTCCTCACAGTTCTTTCTATCCTTCACACCTCAGTCTACCAGCCCCACTTGCCCAAGAGGATCCTGTGGCCACATGCACTTTCTCTACCATACAACCATGCTCTGCTCTGCCATCTGCCATGCATCTTGCCTCCTCAATCCTTTGGCTCCCAGCCCAAGCCCCTCCCATTGTTAACCTCAGCTCAGTTCCTTCCCTAGCCCAGCACAGACAGGAGCTTACCAACGATTCCAGAGAGAAGTACATGCTGTCATGCTGAGACGTGGCTTTGCTGCTCCTCCTGCCCCATTTCCCTGCGGGCTGGCATAGAGAAGCTGCCTGCTCTCCACCTCTGACCCTCATTCTGTCCCACCTGGTGAACTTTCCCCTCAATTCCAAGCTTTCCCGCTCTCTCTGCTAGCTGTTTTCCTGCCAATATGCATGCAGGTGGCCCTACCTGCCTCAGAGAGCTACCCCTAGAGCCCAAGTGCCTTTTGGCCACTGTCCTTCCATGTCAGAGCATATTGGATAAATTGCCTTCGTTGCTCTCTTCCTCTGGAGCTCTCTCAGCTGATCTTGTCTTGGCACATAGAAGCCATTACACACTGGTGACCCATCGTCTTCCTTAGTGGACACAACTACACAAGACATTTACTGTGCAGTTGCCTAATTAACTGCACAGTAAATGTCTCAGCATCTACACATGCACTCCTATTAGGACACATGAAACTAATAAACTCTGCAGAAGAGTAGTGTTTTCGTGTGCAGCAGCACATGTGTAGACACTGGCCAGCTCACTGGGTCACAAGGATGCTTCAGTGCCAGGGCTGCTTGCCGGCCAGCCCCACACTGAAGCACCCTTGTGCCCCAGCCAGCCCCTCCACAACACAATGAGCTCAGCTGGAGCAGCTCCAAGCTGGCAGGCTGACCCCCTGAGGGCTCCCTGCCAGCCAGGGCTGCTGCAGCCTGGCTCAATGTGCTGCGCTCTGGGCACACATCTAGATGTGTGCCTAGGAGCTTCCCAGGAGCAATAAGCTGTGCCAACAATAAGCTCCACAGTTTACTGCTGCCCCCTAATGGCACATGTGTATGAGCCCAGTATGTTACACTTCCTTGGTTTTTGAGAGACTGTCCTCTCCAAGCTCTCCTGCTACCTCCTTTTGTGGCTATTTTCATGATTTTTATTCCCCCTTAGCTCAACAGGGTCCCACAGAAGGTTTTCCTCGCCCTCTCCTTTTCTCTCCTTGTGTTTGAGCTCCAACCCTCATCTCTATGCTGGGGACTTAAACTACTACAGCACTTTCCTGAAACCAGCTGCAGTAAATTTAATGTGGGCAAGCCCAAACTCCTCTTCCTCCCTGTACCTAGTGCTGTGGCTCCCAGTACCAGTTTCCTTCCATAATCAGGCTGGCCACACAGGAGACACTACCCCAAAGGTTCTGCACTGCCAGACAACTGAGGGTGCCACCTCAGCTGAGCTGTCCCTTAGCCTTAACCTGGGGAATGTGGGTAAAGAAAGTAGATTTACTGGAGGATAGTAAGCAGTCTCATTCCAGATGGAGTCTAGTCTTCCATCTTCCCAGTTTCCTCTTATTGGGACATTTCTGTCCTGCAGAACCCTTACCCAGTGTCGAGCCACCAAAGGTGGACTCCATGGTGTAGCTGTTTGGGATTCCCATCCTCCACATCACAATCCGACCTGTCCCTTCTTTACTTTTCTGGACTTTAAACTTGCAGCTGTGAAAAGAAAACTGAACACCAACCCAAATGGTTTAGCACAACAATGGGACAGTGTGAGATTCCTTCAGATGCTTGGAACTTGCCCCAGGAGAGCACAACTTCTAACAAACAGGGGCCTTCCTTCTTTTCCTGAGAGAAGCCAGTTTGAAGTCTAAAGAACCCCTCTCATATTAATCCCAATTTTGCTTTCATTCTATATCACCCTTTGCCCTCTAATCACAGTTGCCTGACCTTAGAGAGCTGGGAGAGAAAATCACTTGGATTTGCCAAAACTGCCTTGCCAAAACTTACCAATTAACAAAACTTTTTTCCCTTTCTTCATTGTTGGGAGCTGCTGAGCTATTTTTTTTTAAACTATGCAAAAAAAATTTAAGCCAAGGCAAAGCCCTAGCATGGAAAACTTCAGCC
This sequence comes from Caiman crocodilus, assembly GCA_030014935.1. Taxonomy (NCBI): domain Eukaryota; kingdom Metazoa; phylum Chordata; order Crocodylia; family Alligatoridae; genus Caiman; species Caiman crocodilus. The sequence goes on from JAGPOW010000874.1 coordinate 577,485, forward strand.
CAAAATGACTTACATTTGGAGAAATTAGAAGCAACTGAAAAATAGGGGCTTATATAAATGAACAGTGTTAGAGAAGCTCAATTTTACCCAAAATACATACATACATACATACATACGCAAAAGACTTAATTAAACAAATATAGGTAGAAACCTAGCCCACAAATTCATTAGGCACATTAACTTTGACTGTGGTGGATCTACAAGTCACCCTCCTCAAAAAGAACATTATTGGTGTCTCAATAGTAAAACATCAAAAAAAAAATTTTCTAAGAAGCTTTAAATCAGCCCCATGCTCCCTGAACCTGGGCTCTTCCTACAGATGCTCATATTTCATCATGAGAGCAGCTTAGTCAACTTCCCAAAACATAAAACAAAGACAACTCCAGACAACCCTCCAGGAATGGCAAACAGAAACAGGCCTGGAAGCAGAGGCATCACCCTACTGGCTGCTGTGCCTGAGAAGGTGGAATACTGCCTTGAGGGGCACATGTGCATTTTTCTAGGGACAAATCACAGTGGCACATATTTGTGCCACTACTATTTGTCCCCAGGCATACCTCTGCATGTACACGCTAGCACACAGCAAATTGTCCTGGGTGGAATAGGTGAGGTTGGGGCCAGCACCTGGGATGGCCCCAGAAGCCTTACATGGGGTCTTGGTGACCTCCTGGGGCTGCAGCAGCAGTGAACCAGGTGTGCAGAGCCTGGCCAGCCTGGCCAGCCAGACTCTGGTTTCAGGCAGTGCATGCTGTTGCCACATGCACCATGCCACTTTTTTTTTGGTGTGTTTTTTTAGATACCGGGATTTCTTTTTGCCCCCATGTTCAAATATGCAATGCAACAAACAAATGAACATGTGTCACGTGCATTTTATAGCACATCAAAAGGCTTTGATGTGCCACAAACCACACGTTCCTGCTTGTGGGGATACGACTTCAGGGGCTTCCAGGTAAGCAAAGATGCCTCCTACTCCTGTGGGAGAGATGTTTCTGGTAGGCTCACACACACCTTATCAGGAGCATTTTTGCTCAGCATCAGAGGGAAGATGCGCTCATGGAGCTGCTGCGCGGTAGGTCCTTTGTTGTTACAACCATACATGAAGACATTGTTCTTTCGGCTGTGCCCATGTAAATCGCAATACAGCAGAATCTCTCGCTTCTCCAGGACTCTGCAAAAAATGGCATAAGAAAACCCATCCAGAGCCAATTACATCTGAGTGCAGATCATGCATGGGATACATGCTGTATTGCAGACTCCTTCTCTGGTCCGGGTGAAATTAACATGGTATTCCAAACACATAACTACCAGTAACCATTCTTTTTTGGGATGAAATTTCTTATACACAAAGACCAAAGTGAAAGTATGAGCAAAATACATTCAGACAGTTTTGAGGTACAGAAACATGTGGAGGGAAAACTTCTGTTTTCAAATGTCATGGTTTGTGCTCTGAAAAGGCAAACATACATGCTTATTTTGATACTGTCTCAGCCTGCTTAAAAGACATAAATCACTGCTGAGTCTGGGTGTAAAGGAACAAAGTTCTTCCTAGTTAACAGTGATACACAGGCTTGCCTAGGACTCCACTCATCTTGCCAAATTCAAAAAGCAGATAGTGCAAACCTTTCCAGAGTCACACAGAACATCATAGGAGTGGCTCCAATATGTGGAGAAATAGGCACTGTCATGGCAGATCACACCAGGGCTCTGTTTAGTCCAATATCTTGTGGTAAGCAATAACAAAATAACCTTCCCCTAGCAGGAGGGAAGATTTGGAGGCTGGCAGTGGCCCTATTATCCACACAGAATAGTCAAACCCATAGAATGACTATCACTTTGGGAGAGGCCATGTTGCCAAGCGGGTAAGCACTGAACTTAAGAAGGTAGTGGAGAGATGTCAGTCCATGTTCTCTATTGCCCTCACCTAGCCTATCTGTAAAAGAGGGGACATGAGAATTGCTTTCCTGGGATTGTCTGGAGGTGAGTGGCACCTCCAGACTTCATGCATACTATACTTCCAGTTCCTTTGTAATGGCTGGCCCATGAAGAAGATGAGCAGACTGTAGCTTTAGGTCCAGCGGTGGAGTCTGTGCTACTGCAAAGGAGGATATGGCTTCAAACCATTCTCTGAGATAGGAGCAAGAGTTGTGCTTTAGTGGTTTCTCCCACATTCCTGTCTAAGCTGGTACTATAGGCCTGATAACAAGGCAGATCTCGTTCACCTGCACTGATCTTCTTCCCACTTCCCAAATAGAGCTTCAGTAACTGTTAAGTGCTTCCAGTGACAGTCCTTGTTCTCAGTCTCAAGCACTAGATCTCAGCTAGGGAGCCTGGCAATACCAATTTCCTGGGCCACCATACTTAGCCTCCCTGTATTACGGTGTTTCTAAATATAGTTTATCTATATAGGGCTCTATTTAGGAATCTCCTTTATCATATAAATTCAAATTTTCCTCTCAAGTATTGACCTGGCCTCCCAATTTTCAGGCTGATTTTGAAGAGGATAAAAAAAGAGAAAGAACAGCATTGAACAGAAGCAGAGCTGCAACCTGCATTATGAAGAAGCTCTTATGCTAGGTGAAGCAACAGTGACCCCTACAGTTAGTCATACTGTACTGTGTTGTTCAAACTTTGTCAAATTTTAAATATTCAGGTTGTAATAGAGATGAAGTGTTGTAGCCATGATTGTCAAGGATATCAGAAGTAAGTGTTTTTTTGAGTGATATCTTTTGTTGTAGCAAGTGTATGAAAGACCTGAGGAAGGACACTTTGTGTCTAAAAATATCTAATATCTCTCTCAACCACAATGTTGCTTGATAACAAGATATTACCAAAAACCCTTGCTTCTTACAGTCATTCAGGTTGATTTTTTCAAGCTTGTTCTCTGATTCTGGTTGGTTACTTTTGAAACACTGAACAAAAAACAGTTTAGCCACTTCTGAGACTGAGGTTGGCGAACAATAGATAAGTTTGTCACTGAATTGGCTAACTTTTTAAAAAGCAACTTTAATGGATCAAAGCAGCCACTAGAAAGTGTTTTCCTCTCTTCTCAACATTAAAATCTGCTAAGTTTTAGCTAAGCAGTGAAGCATAGCAAGTCCCCATTTGCTGATAAATAAAATGGATTGTTTGCTTCCTGCTCTTTGGGCATTTATACATGTGCTCTGGAGGGATGGGGTGTGCTGTAATTAGAGTGGCTCCAAGAGTTGCACTAATTAAAGTGCCTGTCACATGTATCAGTGTCCCCATGCTGAAAAATGGCAACAAGAGTGCTTTAACTAAAACTCATCAAACAAACTTTGGTTAAAGCGCCCCAGCTGCCATTTTTCAACACAGATGCTGATGCATGTGATGCTGGAGTCTGCTGGAGCACAGTAATTACCACACTTCAGCAGACTTGATTAATCAAATCTGCTCCAATGAACTGTAATTAGTGCACCGGAGCAGCTTTCCTGCATATGTATAGGCACCCCTTGTTTCCCACATCTACATGTTCACTTTAATGAGCATAAGCCTATTTTAATGATCAGTAAAGCATCACTAAAAATGTGCTATTTATTTAATGCACATTCAAATAAGCTAATGCATACTAAGCATCACTTAAAAACCCTG
>JAGPOW010000874.1:581193-599162 GCA_030014935.1 Caiman crocodilus
CCCCCCCCCCCCCCCCCCCCCCCCCCCCCCCCCCCCCCCCCCCCCCCCCCCCCCCCCCCCCCCGCCCCCCCCGCCCCCCGCCCCCGGAGCACGGTCGGGGCTAGGGGCACACAGGGCGGGGGTGCTATGGGGTCATGGGACCTGGGTGGCAGGGCGGGCACTCTGGGGGGCACTGGGGTCCCAGGGGCCGTGTCGCTGATGCCCCCCTGTGCCCAGGCCGTGTCGCGGGGCTGCGAGGCGCGGGAGCTGGTGCTGCTGCGGGGGCCCCTGGGTGCACTGGGCTTCGAGATGGACGCCGAGGGGGTGGTGACGACTGTGGAGCGCTTCACCTTCGCGGCCCAGGTGGGCCTGGTGCCCGGCACCCGCCTGCTGCGGCTGTGCCAGCGCGGCCTGGCAGGCCTCAGCCCCCCTCAGCGCCGCCGCCTGGTCCGCAATGCCCCCAAGGTCTGCGTCACCGTCCTACCACCCGACGACAACGGCCGGCCCCGCCGGTGAGCTGGGCAAGGCAGGGGCGCCAGGGCAGGGTGGGGGGCAGCCAGCGCGGGATGCTGGGGCCAGGCCGGTTGGGAGGGTCCTGGGGTCTGTGCCCCCACACTCACCACCGCTTGCCCCCCAGGAGTTACTCGGAGCTGTGTGTCCTGGCCCAGCAGGAGAAGCGGCACAGCCAGCCCCTGCCCCCCGTGCCCCCCGCCGAGGCCCGGCCGGGGTCGGGGGCCCAGGGGTCGGGGGGCGCGGCGCTGCAGCTGCTGCGGGCGCTGTCCCTGCAGGAGGGCCCCCCCCACCGCCTGGCTGAGGAGCGCACTGAGTTCCCCCGCAGCTGCAGCGCCCCCCTCGGTGCCCCCACGTGAGTGCCCCCGGACCCCCAGAGCCCCCCCTGCATGAGTTCCCCAGCACCCTCTCCAGTCCCCCCCCACGGGTGCCCCCAGGACCCTCCCCGGACCCCCACAGCCCTCCCCACTTGAGTATCCCCCCAGGACCCCCTTCCACCCCCCACGTGAGTCCCCCCAGCCCCCTATGCATGTGCCCTTTGGGGGTCCCCCAGCAGCCCACTGCATAAGGGCCCCCCCAGGAGTGTCTCCCTGGAATCTCCCCAGAGCCCCCGTGACCCCCCCGTGACCCTTAGAGCCCCCTTATGTGAGCCCCCCAGCCCCTGGTTGTGACCCCCAACCCCCCAGGACTCTCCTGCCTTCAGAAGTGGCCACCCAGGACCCCTGGCAGGGCCACTCCAGGCAGGGTGCCATGGTGCCTCCTGTCTCCCTTAGGCCCCCCAGCAGTGACGAGGACGGCCCCGTGCTGCCCGACCCCACGCCTGACCTGCTGCTGGGCACGGTGAGTGTGCGTGTGCGTGGCACGGGGCATGTCCCACCCCAGAGCTGGCTGTCTCTGTTATACCCAGCCCTGGACGTCCACCCCAGAGCCAGCTGCAGCCTGTTACACCCAGCCCCTACTCCAGAACCAACTGCATCTACTCTCCCCAGCACATAACAGCCACCCCAGAGCCAGCCGCACCCCGGCACAGAGCTGCTAACACTCTTGTTTCTTCCCAGGACCCCCCAGGGGACCCTGCAACGACACCCCCCAGAGATGGCTCCTTCACCCCTCCTCCTGCCCCCCCAGCCCTTTCCGAGGCGGGCGAGGAGGAGGAGTGGGAAGCCGTGACCACTGTCTGTAGCAGCATTCTGGAGACTCTGGCCAGGGAGGGTGAGTCGGGAGGGTTCGGGGGGGCTGGCAGCAGGCCTGGGGCCCAGTGGGGAATCTGGGGAGTCCCTGGGGGGTGCAGGGAGGCATATAGGAGGGTCTTGGGGGGAGTGACAGGGAAGGGGCACATCTCACCCTGCTTGCCCCCCCTTATCTCCCCCCATCCAGAGCAGCACGTGCCGGAGCTATGGGAGCCCCCCGCAAGCGGCAATCAGAGGGTCCCTGAAGAAGAGTAAGTAGGGGGATTGGGGAGGGGTGGGGCTTGCACACTTATTTATCTGTGCCCCTCCCCCTGCAACCAGTCCCTCCACCCAGCTCGCGCTCCAGCACGGTCACCTCTGCTGACCAGGGGCTGAGTTAAAGGGAGGATCCAGTGAGGGGCTGAAGGTGTGGGGGTCCTGTACCCCTCTATCTCTGCACCCGTACCCCCAAGACCAGCTCGCGCTCCAGCACGGTCACCTTTGCTGACCAGGGGCTGAGTTGCATAGAAGGGGCAAGGCATTACTTTGAAACCTTGGCTTGGGGAGCCAGCGAGCTGTTGCCCTGTTGCCGAGCTTTATCCAGCAGACGCAGAACCTTTCTCCGGCCCCTTGTGACTCGCTGATGCACCATTTCCCCGGACGGGCACCCTGGCAACGGGCCCTGTCTAGACTATTTGCATCACTGAGGTTTCCCCTTGAGGAAGTTGCCATGCACAGGGCTGGACCTTGAGGGGGAAGTGGTCGGGACCCTGCCTGCATAGCAGGGGAGCCCTGGCTGGATGGAGAGACGGGGAAGGGTCTAGGCGCCTTGGGAGATCCAGATGTCCTCAGGGGTCTGCAGTGCCAGGCAGCTGCGCAGAAGGGCAAGGTGGCTTTGGGAGGTATCAGTAGGAGCCTTGATGCATCCCTCCACCCACCCCTTCATCCATCCATCAACGCTCCTCATCCAGCCACCCTTCCCTCCACCCAGCCACATCCATCCTCAGCTAAAGCTCTGGGCAGCTTTGGGCTCCATAGGAGGAGCGCTGCCAGCAGATCGAGGGCAGTGATTCTTCCCCTCTGTTTGGCACGGGGGAGGCCACATCTGGAGTGCTGTGTCCAGCTGTGGGCCCCACTACAGAAAGGAGGTGGACACATTGGAGAGAGCCCAGTGGAGGGCGAGGAAAATGGTCGTGGGGCTGGGGGACAGGACTGGTGAGGAGAGGCTGAGGGAACTGGGCTGATTCGGTCTGGAGAAGAGAAGACGGAGGGGGATTGAATAGCAGCCTTCAGCTCCCCGCAGGGGGGTTGCAAAGAGGCTGGAGCTGGGCTGCTCTCAGTGGGGGCAGACGACAGAACAAGGAGCAATGGGCTCAGGCTGCAGCAAGGGAAGTTGAGGTTGGATGTTAGGAGGAGGGTGGTGAGGCACTGGGACAGGCTCCCCAGAGAGCTGGTGCAGTCTCCATCTCTGGAGGTGTTGAAGACCCGGGTAGACAAAGCCCTGGCTGGGATGATGGAGTTGGAGTTGGGGCCGGTGCTGCTTGGAGCAGGGGGGCCTGGACAACCCGCCGAGGTCCCTCCTAGCCCTTGTTTGTAGGAGTCTAAGTTGCAAAAGGGCTGGAGATGACCCAGGGCTGGGAAAGCCCAGTCCCACAAGGAGAGGCAGACGGAGCTGGGCACGGCCCGCTGAACGGGACCCGACAGCCGGCTGTGAAGGGCTGCCCTCGTGCTGCCACGAGGACGCGGACCCGTGGCTCGCTGTTGCAGCAGGGGATGGAGCAGGGAGGTGGCAGGGCGGACGCCCAGGGGCCTGTGCTCTGCTCTGGGGACCCCTGGGGGCTGGGCTGGGCTGGGCTAGTTGCCCCCCTGCTTTCAGCTCCATGCCAGGGGGTTTCAAGCCCCTTGCCTGGGTGCCGCGTCTGGGCTGTGCCGATGCTCCTGCTGGGGCCAAAGCTGGAGGGTCTTGCTCCTCCGCTCGGGGTCACGTTGATGCCACGTGGGGGCCAGGGAGGATTTTTCCCTCTGCTCAGACGGGCCCAGCCCCAGGGGGGGTGGGAGGCTCCGGCTGGGATCCATTAGCAGCCGGGGCTCCCCGCGGCAGGTCGGGCGGCGATGCGGGGCGACGGGGGCTTGACAAGGAGGCTGCTGTGGGATGGGCTTGGGCTCCAGGGGACCTCGTTCAGTTTGAATGAGCTCGTGGCTTCTTAGCAAGTTCAGCGGCGATGCAGCACCTCGGAGCATGGCTGCTGGTTGCAGGGCCTGGAAGGGCCCCCCAGTTCCAAATCCAGCCCCTCGGCCCGGCTCATGCTCCAGCGCTGGCACTGCTCTTGACCAGGGGCTGTGACGTGAACAGACGGGGGTTCAAGGGGGGCTGAGGGTGTGGGGTAGGACAGGAAAGGGTGAAGGCCCCCCCATCCCCACAAAAACAACCCCTCCACCCCGCTCACGCTCCAGCACTGTCACTTTGTTGACCAGGGGCTAAGTGAATTGCACAGTGGGTGCAAGGAAGGGCTGAGCGTTGGGGGTAGGACGCGGAGGGCCCCCTCCACCCAGCTCACGCTCTGGCGCGGTCACACGGACCAGGGACTGAGTGCCTTGCCGAAGGGGGGGTGCAGGGAGGGGCTGAGGGTGTGGGCAGGACACAGAAGGGTGGGGGCTCCCTTATGCCACTGTATCCGCACCCATCCCCCCAAAAAAGCAACCCTCTCCCCAGCTTGCGCACCACGCTGTCACCGTTGTCGACCCAGGGCTGAGTGAATTGCAGGGAGGGGGCTGTCTAGTGAGGGGCTGAGGCCGGGGGCCATACAGGGGACCCCCAGCCATCCACACCTGTCCATCCTAACCCCCCCGACCCCCGTGATGTCCCCACAGGGCCCAGGCGCTGTCGGAGAAAGTGCTGTACCTGGAGTCGCAGGTGCGGAAGATGCAGGAGGCGCTGCAGCAGGTGCATGTGCTGGGGGGTGGGGGGGCTTGGAGTGGAGGGGACAGCTGAGGACTGGGCTGAGTCTGGGGGGGTGAGTCTGGGTTTTGGGGGCCCCCAGGCTGACCCCCCCCATCCTACCTCTCCCAGGAGCAGGCAGCGAAGGCGGCGCTCCAGGCAGAGATCCAGACCCTGCGCCAGATTCGCCCAGAGCTGGGGGATGCCCCCCCTAGGGTCCCCCAAGCCCCCTCCTAGGTGGGGGGGGTCAGCCTACACCCCCCACACATGGTCTACCCCCCTTAGTGCATCTTACTGTTGACAGGGGGCTGGGGAGGTGCCTCCAATTCAGGGTCCTCCCCCCAGGGGACACATGCTTGCACTCGCATGCGTGCCCCCACCCCGTCCTTGCACACACATGCACGCTCCACCTGGGAACCGCGCATGCAGCCCAGCTCACCGGGATGGGCCTCGCACAGGGCATGTGCCCCCCCTTACTGTGACATGGAAGCTGTGAGTACCCCACCCCCCATGTCTGTGTCCATCCATTGCCCCCACAATAAAACCCACCTCAGTTGCCCCCGAGGCTGGTTCTGCACGACGGGGCCCAGACGCCTGGGCTTTGTGGGCAAGGAGTGTGGGCTGGGCGGGAAGCAGGGGGCCCGGCCCCCTGGGCTCTCCCCAGCTCTGGGAGGGCAGGGGGCCTGGGAACCTGCACCCCTGGTTTGAGGGGACCGGGGAGAGACCAAGGTCATTGTGGGGCATGGACGGGGGTGACCAAAGGCTGCTCCAGGGTCCCAGGCAGCCAGGACAGGGCTGCCTCAGGGTCCCCAAGGGGTCCCCCCAACAGGCCCCTGGGGGGTCGCTGCAGCGGGTCCCCAGTGGCTGGGGCCTCCCAAACCCCTGGGACGATTGCATCTGCCCCCAGTCTGGGTGGCAGGTTGGGGGGGGGGTGCTGGGCCTGGGCCTTCCCAGGTCTTCCCCCTTCAGTCCTGAGCCTGGTTTCTGCCCCTCCTTGGCTCTTGCCCCCTTTATTGTTAGGTGCCCTCCCGGGGCAGGGCTCCTCCCCCACTTCGGGTCGTGGGGTTTTCTCCTCTTTCTTGGCCCACTGCTCTCCCTGGTGTGGGTCTCCCTCTTCACCTCTGGGCGTCTCCTCCTCATTCTTGGGCCTTTTCCTCCTTGTTCTGGGCTCTTTCCCCCCTTTATCCCGGGGTCTCTCCACACCCCTCAGACAGAAAGGGGAAGAAGAAAGAGGCAGTAAAGGAAGAAAGAGGAAGACCCCCGCCTCACCGTGGGCTCCAGGAGAGAAGGGGCTGGGGGCAGAAGAGGGGGTGGGGGACAAAGGAGAAAGCCAGGAATGAAGAGGGGGGCAGAGACCCTCATGGAGAAAGGGGGATGGTGGAGGAGAGACCAAGAAAGAAGGGGAAAGACACCAGGACAAGGAGGAAAAAGGTAAGCCCCAAGGAGGAAGTAGGGGCAAGAGTCGGGAAGAAGGGGAGAGATCCCAGGAGAGAAGGGGGACAGGCCTCAAGAACGAGGTGGGGGGAGCCCTAGGGAGGGCGGAGGGCGGAGGGGGGGGACCGGAGACCAAGGAGGAAAAGAAACGGGAGGGAGGAGACCAAAGGAGGAAAGGGAGAAAGGGCCCAGCAATAAGGGGGGAAACAGCCCAGAAGCAGGAAGGGGAAGAGCCGGGGAAAGGGAGGAAAAGGATCCAAGGGGGTGGGGAAGTGACGAACAAGGAGGAAAAGCCCCAAGAAAAAGGCTGGGGGGAGAGGCAGGAAGAAGGTGGGAAAAGCCCCGAGGAGAAGGAGGGAAATGAGCTGGGAATAAAGGGGGAAGCACCAAGAACGAAGGGGGGAAGAGCTGGGGGGCAGCAGAGAAAGAGCCAAGGATGAAGGGGCGGAGGGGCAAGAAGAAAGGGGGGGAAGAGCTTGAAGAACCAGGAGGAAAAGACCCCCCAAAAAGCGAGAAAAGGAGGCGGCGGAGCGGGCAGGGGAGATCCGAGCAGGGGGGAGACGGACCAGCGCGGAGGAAAGTGCCCAGAAGACAAGCGGGGCACTGAGGAACGGGGGGGGCGGTTGGGACGGGCCATGGGGAGCCAGGACGCAAGAGGGGAAGAGCCCCGAGGGGCCCGAGCCGAGCCGAGCCGAGCCGGGCCGGGCCCCAGCCCCGGACAAGCAAGACCCGGCGAGGACGGGGCCACAGAGGGGTGGGGGAGGGGGACAAGAGCCCAGACAAGGGGGGGCAGGGGCCAAGGGGGAGGCGGAGGAAGGGGGCGACCCGCAAGAATAAAGGAAGGAAAGAGCCAAGGGGGGGCAGAGACCAAGCACGACGGGACGGAGAAGGGGGGGACAGAGACCAAGGAGGGCGGGACGGAGCCCCCGGGGGGATCGCTCAGTGGCCGGCACCCAGATGCCCCCCCCCGGGCGCGGAGCCGGTGAAGGCCCGGGGCGAGGGGGCGGGGCGGGGGCGAGCTCTAGCCCCTCCCCGATCCACCGCTCGGCCCCCAGACCACCCCACCACGCCCACCTTCAGCGACACCCCATTGGCTCCACCGCTGGCCAATGGGAGTGCCGGCTAGCCCCAAGCGGAGCCGGGGGTCCCGTCCACGTCTCCTTTATTGCCGGCTCTGCAGCCAATGAGTGCAAAGGAAGCGGGGGGCGGGGGGGGGGCACACGCGTTGCACACGCCAATAAATAGCCGGAGTCGCCCGGGGCCGGGGCGGCGCCCGCCGCCGGCCTAGGTGATGCGGCACCGCTCCCTGCGGGCCGAGCGCCGCCGCTGGGCCAGGCCCCGCTCCAGCCGCGCGTCCTCCTCCAGGGCTCTGCGGGCACGGGGCAGGGCTCAGCGCAGCGCCCCGGGCCCCAGGACCCCCGGCCCCTCCTCGGTGAGACCCCCAGGACCCCCCGCCCCCGCCAGAGCCCTGCCCCCCTCCCACCTGGCCTGCCCTGCCCCCATGCATCCCAGCACCCCCTGGCCTCCGCCTGGCCAGAGCCCCCCCGCCGCCAGCCTCCACCCCCGCCCCCCGCCGCCGCCCTGCAGCTCTTCCAGGGTCCGCCCCAGCCGCCCCTCCCTCCTGGCCCGGCCCAGATCGGGGGCCTGGGGGGGTATGAAGCTGCCCCCCCCGCCCCCTCGCCCAACCCAGCACTCACATCCTCTCCTTGATGTCCAGGTCCCGCACCAGCTCGTCCCGTTGGTTCACCAATGACACCAGTTCGTCCAGTAGCAGTTGCTCCCGCCGCTGCTGGGCCTCCGTCTTCAGCCAGTCTTGGGGGGCAGGGAGCAAAGGGGGGGCTGAGAGGGCTGGGGGCAACTCCCCCACCCCCCATCGGGGGCCGGGCACTCACCTTCAATGGCCAGCATGGCACGCAGCTCCCGGCTCAGGAGCTCAAAGCGGCGCTCCAGGTCCTGCTCCTCCATCCTGGGGGGAGAGGAGAGGGGTGGGGGTCCAAGCTCTGCCCCCCTGGGCTCTAAAACCCCCAGGTGCCTCCAGCCTCCACCCACCCCAGGGACAACTTCTTCCCCAGTTTCTGCCTCAGTTTCCCCCACTGCCATCTTGCCCCCCCAGTGGCCCCCAGGTGGCATCAGGCTCCATCCTCTGGCTGCAATCAATGCCCCCCCGCCCCAGCTCTGGGCAGCCTTGGGGGCCCTGATCCTGCCCTTCGCTCCTGCCCCCCCACCAGGCGCCTGCATCGGGGTCTTTCCAGTGTGCTTTCTGGCTGGGCTGGGTCCCAGGGGGCAAACCCTGCCCCAGGGTCACTCCCACGTGGTTGGGGGGAGGGGGCCTGCGCCCACTCCTTCCAGCCCCACTTCTCCAGGAGTCTGGGACTGCCACCAAAACGAAGCCATCGGTAGGTTCCAGAGTGAATGGTGGGAAAGGGCAGGACACAGGATGGAGGGTCCTGGGGGGCACCGGACTGGGGGTCAGCCCCCTCCCCCCCCAACCCCCGGCCCCCTTGACTCCACCCCTCCGCCCCGGCCCGCGAGACTCACAGCAGCTGGAGCTGGTCCTGGCGCCGAATCAGCGCGTTCTTCTTGTTCACCAGCGTGAACCACTCCTGGATGAGCTCCTCCTCCCGCGGGCGGTCCGTGCCTGCGGCCGGGGGGCACGTGTGAGCAGAGATACCCCCAACCCCTTTTACCCACCCCCCAAATGCCCCCACAATCTCCCCCCTGGCCAGATACCCCATCCGGATCCTCTCTGCCCAGCCCGACTCCTCTCAAGACCACCCCCAGTCCCTGCCACGCCAAACACTCCCATGCCCCACAAAGCCTCTCCCTGGCCAGATATTCCCCCCCACCCCGGTCCAGCCTCCATGCCCCCCGGATTGCTGCCAGCCCAGATACCCCCCCCCCGAACGGGGGCAGAGCCCAGGGGACTGGATAAGACCCTGACAGCCCCCCTGCTCCTGACGGGTTAGGGGGCAGGGGGGTCTGTCCGTACCGGACTCCATGAGGAAGCGCAGGTCTGTCTCCACCACGGCCGCGCGGGCATCCAGCTGCTGCTGCTCCACCTCCAGCGCCCGCAGCTCGGCCAGCACGTACTGGCTGGTGTCCTGGAACCGCTGGCGAGCACGGAGGTGAGGGGGGAGCAGGATCAGGCCCTCTGGGAGGCACGGGTCTCTGCCCCAGTCCCCACCCCAGGATCAGGCCTGGATCCAGCCCCCCGCCCCCAAATCTGCCCCCTTACCGGGTTCTCCTCGTCAGGGGAGCTGGGCTCCAGGGGTCCCTGCTGCGTGGCTGCGGCTGGGGGGGAAATGGGGAGGGTGAGGCTGGAGCGGGCAGGGGCAGCACATGCATGAGCATGACGTGCACGCCAGCCCCCCGCGGCTCACCTGGGGGCAGCTGCGTCCGGGCGCTGGTGGGGGCCATTGTGCCTTCGCCGTCACCCTGCAGCCAGGACAGAGGGGTGGGTACGGGCCCTGGACCCCAGTGCAGCGCCTCACCCTGCCCGGCCAGAGACCCCCAGCCCCGCTTCCCCAATCTCCACACCCCCTACGACCCCTCCCCCAGCCACGGACCTTCCCACACGCCCTCTCTGGGCCCAGGACCCCCCACCTCCCCCCTAGGCCAGGGACCCCCACCCCAATGCCCCTATGACCCCTTCCCAGGCCAGAACCCCCCCACGCCCCAATCACCCCTCCCCAGGCCAGATTTGCTCGTGGGGATGACCTCTTCCCAGGCCAGGAATTCTCCCCTACACCCTAATGACCCTTCCCCAGGCAGGATACCCCCCAGACGTCCCCCCCGATAACTTCTCCCCAAGCCAGAGATGCTCCTGCACGCCTCCGGGACCTCTCCCGAACCCACATACCCCCAACAGACACCCCCACACCCCACAACTCACGGTGCTGGGGGGCCGGGGGGGGGACCCGCTGCCCTCAGCCTCATCCAGGGAGAAGGACTCGCTGCGCAGCTGGGAGCGCCGCTTGCGCACCAGGTCGGCGTCGCGCACATGGGCCAGGCCGGAGCGGGCGCCGTGGGGCCGGGCTGGCGCCGTGGGGCTGGGGCCGGTGCTGCCCCCCGACAGGGAGCGCGAGAGCCGCTTGTGGCGGGGCGGGGGCACCAGCTCCCTGACCTCCACCTTCCCAGCATCCTTTGCAGCCACCTCCGCCTCCTGGGGGGGCAAGGCCCTGGCCCCATTGATCCACTTCTTCCCAGCATCCTCTGCACCTGGGCTCCCAGCATCCTTTGCAGCAGGAGGTCCAGCCTCTGGGGTCATGGCTGGCTGGGTCAATTTCCCAGCATCCTTTGCTGTCTCTGTATGGACCCCAGTCCCAGCATCCTTTGTGGCCCCTGTTGCAGCCTCCAGCCCAGGATCCTCGGCAGCAGGTGGCTTTGTGACTGCCAGGGGGGTGGCCCCATTGACCACTGCTTTCCCAGCATCCTTTGCTACCTCTGTGCTGGCCTCAGTCCCAGAATCCTTTGTGGGCCCCGCCTTGGCCTCAATCCCAGCAGCCTTGGACAACTCCTTTTGGGCCTCCATCCCAGCATCCTTTGCAGGCCCTGCCTTGGCCTCAGTCCCAACATCCTTTGCAGCAGGCAGCTCTGCCTGGGGCTTCAGGGCAGGCTGGGGGATGGTGCCGTTGATGGCCACGATCCCAGCATCCTTTGTCACCCCTGCCTTGGCCTCAGTCCCAGCAGCCTTTGTGATGCCTTCCTTGACATCTATCCCAAGATCCTTTGCAGCCCCCACCTTGACCTCAGTCCCAGCAGCCTTTGCCTCAGTGTGAGCCTCAATCCCAGCAGCCTTTGCGATGCCTTCCTTGACATCTATCCCAAGATCCTTTGCAGCCCCCACCTTGACCTCAGTCCCAGCAGCCTTTGCCTCAGTGTGAGTTTCTATCCCACCATCCTTTGTGATGCCTTCCTTGACCTCAATCCCAGCATCCTTTGCCTGAGTGTGAGCCTCAATCCCAGCAGCCTTTGCAATCCCTTCCTCAACTTTCAGCTCAGGATTCTTTGCAGGCCCTGCCTTAGCCTCATTCCCAGCATCCCTTACAACCCCCACCTTGACCTTAATCCCAAAATCCTTTGCAGCACACAGCTCCGCCTTGGGCTTCAGGGCTGGCTGGGGGGTGGTGCTGTTGATGGCTACTATCCCAGCATCCTTTGTCACCCCTCCCTTGGCCTCAGTCCCAGCAGCCTTTGCCTCAGTGCAAGCCTCAATCCCAGCATCCTCTGTAATGCCTTCCTTGATCTCCATCCCAGGATCCTTTGCAGCCCCCATTTTGACCTCAGTCCTAGCATCCATTACAGTCCCTGCCCTGACCTCAATCCCAGCATCCTTTGCAACCCCCACCTTGACCTCATTCCCAAAATGCTTTGCAGCACGCAGCTCCGCCTTCGGCTTCAGGGCTGGCCGGGGGATGATGCCGCTGATGGCCACCATCCCAGCATCCTTTGTCACCCCGGCCTTGGCCTCTGTCCCAGCGTCTTCTGCCTCAGTGTGAGCCTCCTCAATCCCAGCATCCTTTGCAATTCTTTCCTTGACTTCCATCCCAGGATCCCTTGCAGCCCCTGCCCTAACCTCAATCCCAACATCCTTTGCAGCAGGCAGCTCTGCCTGGGGCTTCAGGGCAGGCTGGGGGATGGTGCCGTTGATGGCCACAATCCCAGCATCCTTTGTCACCCCGGCCTTGGCCTCAGTCCCAGCAGCCTTTGCCTCCATGCAAACCTTAATCCCAGCATCTTTTTCTTGGACCTCTATCCCAGGATCCTTTGTGGGCCTTGCCTTAGCCTCAGTCCCAGCATCCTTTATAGGCCCCACTTTGACCTCACTACCAACATCCCTTGCTGCTCCTGCTTTGACCTTAATCCCAGCATCCTTAGCAGCCACTGCCTTGGCCTCTATCCCAGCATCCTTAGCACCTCCCACCTTGACCACAATCCCAGCATCCTTTGCAGCCACTGCCTTGACCTCAATCCCAGCATCCTTTGGGGGCCCTGCCTTGACCACAATCCCAGCATCCCTTGCTGCTCCCACTTTGGCCTCAATCCCAGCAGTCTTTGCAGACCCTACCTTGACCTCCATCCCAGCATCCTTGGCGGTGGCGGAGGGCCAGGGGGGCTCGAGGGGCGCGGGCGCGGGGCCGGGCTGGCCCAGGCTGTAGGTGCTCTGGCTGTCGCCACCGCCCAGCTGCACCAGGCTGAGCTCCTGGCCCGTGAAGCGGGCGCGGATCTGGCACAGGTAGGTCATGACGATGAGCTTGTCGGGCACGGCCAGGAAGAGCATGTCGGCCGGGTCCAGCAGCCGCGCGACGCCCAGCGCGGCGAAGCCGTCGAAGGCCTGGGGGGTGGGGGGGAAGTGAGGGCCCT
Organism: Caiman crocodilus; assembly: GCA_030014935.1. Lineage (NCBI taxonomy): Eukaryota > Metazoa > Chordata > Crocodylia > Alligatoridae > Caiman > Caiman crocodilus. The sequence continues at coordinate 593,587 of JAGPOW010000874.1, forward strand.
GCGGAGCCCGGGGGGCCGGCGCCCCGCTCCCAACGCGCCTGCCCAAAGCGCACGGTGCCCCCGTGCCCAGCGCCACTCACCAGCTTGTTGTTCTTCTTGATGTCCAGTGGGTCCAGGGCCTCGTAGTTACTACAGGGACAAGGCAGGGGCTGCTCAGACCCATCGGGACCCCCCGGCACCCGCAGGTGCCCCCCTGCCCTGCAGCCCCTGCCCCCGCAGCCTCACATCTTGTCGGGGTGGAAGTGGTGCAGGATGGCGCAGAAGGCCAGGCCGTTGCGCCAGGCCGTGGTGAAGTTGGTGATGCGGATGCCGCGGTACCCGGCCGTCACCTCCTGGCACCACGACAGCAGGGACTGGCTGGAGGTCACCAGCCCCGGGGTCTCCTGGGGGGCAAACAGGGGGTGGGGGTGGGGACAGGGGGCACTGGGAAGCCCCCCCAACTCTCAGCCCCCCTGGCCAAACCACGCCGGGCCCCCCCTTCCACCCCAGTCCCCCCCCAGCATGGGGCTGGAAGCAAGGGGGGCTGCGGGGTTAGGGGGCAGAGCCTCAGCATTATCCCCAAGCTGCGGGTCGGTCCGTCCGTCTGTCCAGCCAAGCAGGAGCTGGGAGCGGGATGGGGGCGGACGGGGGCGGCGGACAAGGATGCTCCATCCCTACCTGAGCCCTGCCCTGCCCTAGGCTGTCCGGGGCTGGGGGATGAGGAGGAGGAGGAAGAGGGGGGTCCTGCCTGGACGCCTGGGTCCCCTTGCTGGACGGCGGCGGTGCGGTGCTTCTTGCCCCGGCCCCTGGCCCCGGGCCCCCAGTGACTGCCCCCCTGGGAGGGTCTCGGGCAAAGAGGCGCCGGGGTTTGGCGGGGGGCACCCCCTCCCCCGGCAGCCACAGGGGGTCTGGGCCCCCACAACCCGTGGCCTCCCCAAAACAGGGCACGTCGGTCCAGGCCCCCCCCACAGAGAGTCCCTGCCAGGGCGCAGGGGGGGCCGCCCCAGCTGCCAAGGGACAGGGGTGCTGGGGGGGGTCTCCGGGCACTGGCGGCAGCCCCGGGACAGCCGACAGCGCCAGCAGAGCCGCAGCCGAAGCCCCCTGCCCGGACCCTGCTCCCTGGGCCAGGACGGTGGGGCTCGGGCCCAGGAAGACGAGCACAGAGAAGCCTGGGGGGGCTGAGCGGGGGCGCCGGGGTGGGGGCCGCGGGGGGCAGGGGCGGGGCTCCGAGGAGCGGGGACGTGCCCGGGGAGGTGCAGTGGGGGCAGGGGGTACCTCGGGGGGGGCAGAAGGGGGTGCAGGGGGCTCCGGGCACTTCTGCCGCCGGGGGGCAGGCACGGGGGTCCCGGCATCGCCTGGCCTGGAGCGGGGGGGGGGAACAAGGGTCAGGAGCATCCCAGAGACGCGCCCCCCCCGGGCTCGCCCCCGTTCCCCTCCCCTCCCCGAGCTGGGGAGCACCCCGGGGTCCGGGCTCACCTCCCAGCCGCTGGCCGCTCAGGGGACGAGGCTCCTTGCTGCTCCTCTCCAGCCCCGGGGTTCCCAGGTGGCCGCTGTCCGGCCCTGGGAGAGGGGCTGGGGCTGGGGGTCCGACGCGGGTCCTGGGCTTCCCCCTGCCCCCCAGGGTTCCCCACGTGCCCCCGGCTGTGCCCAGCTCCACCCGGCGCACTTACTGCAGGGGGGGCAGCTGTGAGCGGGGCGGGGGCGGGGGCTGCCCCTGGCACGGGGCGGACGGGCTCCCCGGAGGGAGCGGTGGGGACGTCAGCGATGTGGGCAGCCGGGACTGCGGAAGAGGAGACGAGGGGGTCAGCGATGGGGGCCACGGCTGGACCTCGCGGACCCCCCCCGAGCCAGGAGAACCCAGGCTCCCGGTCCCCCCGGCCCCCACCCCCTTTACCCCTCTGCTGCGGATGGGGGGCGCCTGCCCTGCTGCTCCCCGGGTCCTCGTCCTCCTCAGCCAGCGTGTTCAGCTCCCAAGATGGGTCTGGGGGGAGATGGGGGGGTTAGTTTCAAGCTGCCCCGGGCGTGGTGCTGGGGGCCGGGGGGGGTCCTACCTGTGAAATAGCTCAGCAAGAGAATCTCAGTGAAACCTGGGGACGGACGGACGGATGGACAGAGAGAGAGAGAGAGAGAGAGAGAGAGAGAGAGAGAGAGAGAGAGAGAGAGAGAGAGTGACAGACTCACGGGAGGGGGATGGACAGAGCCCCCCCTCGGGGCAGGGAAGGCCAAAGAGAAGAAGCGGGAGAGAGCGCGCGGGGACCGCCCAGGGCAGGAGCGAGGGGCTGGCAGCGCCGGGGCAGGGGGCCCCCACCTGGAGGGCCCGGGCCGGGGCCGCCGCCGTCCTGGGGCCGTGCCCGCCGCTTGCCCGCATCCTCGTCGTCACTGTCGGCGAAGTCGTTGAGGTCGCCGATGTCTCCGGGCTTCACGCTCATGAGGCTGGCCAGGCTCTGCATGTCGTCGTCCCTGGGGGTTGGGGGGGCAGTGTGTGAGGCTGACTGGCCGGCCCCCCCCAACCATAGGCTGGGGGCACCCGGCCGACCCCAGGAGCGAGGCAAGGGTCCCGCAGGCGTGCCCGCCCTGCACCCCCCCTGTCACTCACGTGGCCTTGCCCTCGTACAGCAGCGTGGCCATGAGCGTGAGCTGCAGCGTGGCCGCCACCACCTTGGTGGAGCGCGGACGGAGGCGCAGGCGCAGCTCTGTCTGCGTCGGGGTCGGGCGGGCGAAGCGCTGCAGGTTCACGGCCACCGAGGCCAGCACCTTCCGCGACTCCTGGGGGTGGGCGAGAGCGGGAGCACCCAGGGGTCCAGCCCCCCGCTCTCACCCCCAGCCCCTCCCCTCCTGAGCTGGGGAGCACCCAGGGGTCCGGGCTCCCCCCTCCCCCACCAGGCGCTTACATTCTCAATGACGAACATCCACTCCTTGTCCTCATACTCCTCAGCGTGCGGGTCCTGAGGGCACGGGGGGCGGCATGAGACCCTTGCACGAGGCCGTGTCACACAGGGAGCTCTCGCACGAGGCCTCACACTGTTGCCAACCCAGCCCCACTCCCTCGGGAGCCGAGGCAGCACCCATCATCACATGCCCGGAGCATGGCCTCACGGGGCCGTGGGACACGTGCAAGGGGCGCACACAGGGGTGCGAGGCCGGCCCCACCTACCCGGTAGAGGGTGACGGTGATGTCCACGTTCTCGGGCACCATCCAGACCACCAGGCCGCGGTACGGGTTCTCGATGCCTGGCTGCCAGCTATGAGCCTGTGGTGGCAGAGGGTCAGTGCCAGCCCCGGGGAGACCCCAGCCTGCAGGAGCGGGGCCGGAGCCCCCAGTGCCGCCCCAGACCCCCACCTTGGTGCAGATGCGGCGGTTCCTCCGGGTCCAGACCACCACCAGCTTGTCGGGCTGCCTGGGGGGGACATGAGGGGAGTGTGGGTGCAGGGTGGGGGGTTCTGGCACCCCCACCCCACTGCCTCCCGCCCCCAAAAGACCCCGGGGGGGTGGCTTGGGATCCCATGAAGCCCAGGCGTCCGGGCTCCCACAATCTCCCAAAAGGAGCAGAAGCCGGGATGCCTGGGAGGGTGGCGGGGGCTGAGCAGGGCCAGGCGGGGGCTGAGCAGGGCCAGACGGCGGCTTCCTGGCGGGAGAGGCAGCTCCAGGACCCCTTATCTCCCCGGCCAGGCCTCTGGGTGCGGGGAGGGTGTGTCTGGAGCCACCCCGGGTGCCCCTGAGATAAAGGCTAGAAATGGGAGGGGGAGCCTGGCCGCCAGGGCGGGGGGGCCGGGGGCAGACAGAGAAGTGGGGAGTCCGGACGCCTCCCCCTCCCCCTCCCCGGCCCTGGGCTTTGCTCCCATGAGTCAGCACGGAGCCCTGTGCCAAGGAGGGCAACCCCCCCCATTAACCCTTCCCTGCCTGGGCTTCTGTGCCGCACCCTCCTGCCACACCCTGGGTGGGGCCGTCTGGGTGCTGGGACCCAACCCTGCCCTGGGGGTGCCCGGACCCCGGGGGTCCCTCCGGCTCTCGGGGCTGGGGGTTGAGGCAGGGGGCTCCCCTGGCCCAGGGCTCCGGCGCTGCACTCGAGACTCCAGGATCCCGGCCGGAGGCGCCGGGGCTGGGATGGAAACTCCGGCCCGAGTGCCAGGAGCTTGGCGGCTGCCTCTGGGCTGGGGGGGCTGGGCCGGCCGGCAGCAAAGGCGAACATGCAGCCAGCTCTGGGCTGGGGCCCTGGGATGCAGCCGGCTCTGGGCTGCGGGGTGCTGGCAGCTGATTGTAACCGAGGTGCAACCGCCTCTGGGGCGAGGCCTTGGGCCCTGGGGATGGGTGGCTGCAATGCGGCTGGCTCTGGGGTGAGACCGCCGAGTGGAACAGAGGTGTGCAGTCAGTGGGGGGGCTGTGGGCTCTCCGTGCGCGTTCACCTTCCTGTCAGCCCCCCACGGGAAACACCCGGACAACAGGCGGATACAGCCCAGTCGGCCCGGCTTCCGGCTGGCCCCGGCCCCTCGGGTCTGCCCCCCGCCCGCCCTCACTCCGACCCGCAGCCCTTGCCCCCCCATCTATTTTTAGCCCTGGGGGGGCAGGTGCAGGTGCTAATTTTAGCCTGGAGGGAACCGGACACCCTGTCCCTGCCCCCGCACTGGCCCAGCGCCTGGGGGAGGGGGGCCAAGAAGTGCTGCCCCAGGGCAAGAGCAGGGCCTGGGGGGGCAAGGAGAGGGTGGGTCCGGTGTGGGGTGGTCCTGGGGTGGGCCAAGGGGCGGGGCCTGTGGCCACAGGGGCGGGGCTTGCAGTGGGGGGCAGGGCTGGGGCTGGGGCAGAGGAGGGCAAGGCAGGGCAGGGGTCCCTAGGGGAGGGGCGGGGCTGGATGGGGAAAGGGGTGGGGCTTCCAGCCATCCCCTGCCTCCCGGGGCTCACCCCCTCCTCCATCTGCCCCCCCAGCCCACAACTGCCCCACAGCCCCCTGCCCTTCCCCCGCCCTGGTTTCTATTTTTAGCCCCCAGTGATGCAATATGGACCGGGCTCTTTCCCCATTTATGGGCATTTCGCCCTCCAAAAAATAACAGAAAATGAAAGGGGAAGTGCCCTGCCCTCTGCCCCGCCCATTGCCATGGAAACAGCCCCCCAGAAGCTCGCCCCATAGAGCTGGGGCGGCTGGGCCCCGGGAGAGGTAGGGTTAACAGTCCTGCCCCACAGTGTCAATGACGTCGCCTGCAAGGGGGCGTGGGGGTCCCACGTGGGCTGGGGGGCCGCGGGTGGGGCGACCACGAGTGGGAGGACGGGGAGCTGCCGATCACGTGGGTGCCACGAGTGGGGGGCTGGCGTCCGGGCGCGGGGAGGCATCGCCCGCGGGAGGGCGGCGGTTTCCTGCGTGCGGTGCCGGCGGGGCGGCGGCGGGCCGAGTGGCGCGTGGGGCCCGGCCGGCCGGCCGGCGCTGTCCCGCGTGGGCCGCACTCACCAGCGCCGCGTGCTCTCCAGCGCCAGCTCCTGGAATCCCGCCGCGAAGTGGAACTTGGCGGCGCGCTTGCCCACGCGCTGCAGCCGCTTCCACACCGACGTCATGGCGACCCCCGCGGACCCCCGGCCGCCCGCCCGGCCGGCCGCCTGCCCCGCGCCC
>JAGPOW010000874.1:613366-644836 GCA_030014935.1 Caiman crocodilus
GCATTCCAGCACCTTGCCGTACTGCTCGAACAGCGACCGGATCTCCTGCTCCGTCGCCTCCCGCGGCAGGTTCCCGATGAACAGCTTCACCATCTCGGCAGGGCCTGGTGGGAGGGGGAGACATTCAGAAGCGTTCGCCCCGAGTCGTGTTCCCTGACCTCTGCAAACTGACACACATCCCCGCCCCACACAGCCCTGTTTGGCCAATGCGACAGGCACAGGTGTTCCTTTTACTGTGCAGGCTAAATTGAACCATGCTATGCCTTCAGGGAATCAATGGTGGGAGAAAGTGGCAAAAACCCATGCAGATGGTCCACATTTCATGGGGACCCTATCTGGCTTGGCCTGCATGCCTCCCGTCCCAACAAGCTCGGGGCAGCTGACAATAAGAGAGCAGAGGCAGAGCGTGCCCAGCTCCTCTGCTCGGCCCCGGCAGGGACGCTGAACACCCCCGAGGGGCAGAGGGTGTCCTCCAACACCACCTGGGCTCCTGGGGCGCCGGGCACGTCCCCGGTGCCAGCGTGACCCACGAGGCGCGGTGCTGGACGCGTGCGGCAGCAGACGCCTCCGACAAGGCAGGCTGGCCTCCAAGGGCGCGGCCGGCACCCCCTCCCCGGGGAGGCGGCGCAGTCTGCATCCTCCGAGGTTAAGGCCCGGCTCAACAAAGCCGCGGCTGGCACGATGCGGGCGGGGCTGGTTCTGCTTGGAGCAGGGGGCGGGCTGGACGTGACCTCCGCGGGCCCCTTCGGCCCCGGCTGGTGGGACGCTATGAACGGCAAGAGCCGACTGCAACCCCCCGCCCCATCGGCGACCTGGCGCGCGGCCCGGGCAGCACCGCCGAGGGCAGCCGCTGCCCCCCGCGCCTCGCACTGCCTGGGCCCTCCCTGGGAGACCCCCCGAGCCAGGGCCCGCAGGCACGTGGGTGGAGCCGTGCGAGCCCTCTCCCCCACAGCGCCCACTGCTCCCCCCACTGCCCCCAGCTCCCCGTGACCCCCACGGCCCGGCCCCAGGCCCGGCCTCACCTCAGCAGCAGCGGCGGCGACAGCCCCTCCCCCTCAACGCGGCCTACACAAAATGGCGGCAACGGTGGCAGCACTGCCCGAGCCCGAGCCCACTAGTCTCGTCGCTTCTTCATTGGCTAGGGGCGCCTGTTGATCACATTCCGGAAGGAGACTGAGGACCAATGGCTGTCGAGCCTTCCCAAGGTGAGCCTGCCCCCCACTCTGCTGCTGGGCTGGGGTGGCGTCATCGCTGCGGTCGGGGATTGGACAAGCGGGACAATGGGAGTGTTCCATTGGGACGGGGGGTGGGGGGAGCAGACAGAACGGTTTGTTCCTTGGGACTGTTGCACTATGGCTCTGATGGGGGGAATTGATGAGTCTCTTGGGAGTGAATGAGGGCTCAGTGATAATGGTCTGTCCCATCTGGGTCTTTGGAGGGGGTGATAATGGACTGTGGATAGGTGGGGGCAGTCATAATGGACTGCACCACTTGGGTCTCTGGATGAGGGGGCGGTGATAATGGACTGTCCCAGTTGGGTCTTTGGAGGGTGGGGACAGTGATAATGGACTGCACCATTTGGGTCTCTGGATGGGGGGGGCAATGATAATGGACTGTTCCATTGGGCCTCTGGATAGGAGGGCAGTGATAATGGACTGCACCATTTGGATGTCTGGATGGGGAGCAGTGATAATGAACTGTGCCATTTGGATCTCACGACTGGGGGTGGGGGGTGTCCAATGATAATGGACTGTCCCACTGGGTCCTGGATAGGGAGATCGCAGGGAGTGGACTGTGCCACTAATATTCAGGATGGGGGGAACAGAGATAATGGACCATGCCATTAGGGTTCTGGATGGGGGCAGTGGACTGCACCATTAGGGCTCTGGTGGGTGTCCCTCTGCTGGGGTAATGGCACACCCCGTGGGGCTGCCAGCAGGGGGCAGAGGGGTGCCCAGGACCGCACCCCATTGGCCATGGGTTCGAGTCCCAGCTCCAGCTTGCATGGAGGCCTGCAGTGGGGACTCCCAGGCCTTGGTCCCTGCCCTGCCCTGGGGGGTGGAAGGAAGGGAGGGAGGGAGGCAGCGGTGTCTTTACACAGACTCTTTATTTTGGAGTTTCTGTCAAAAGTCGGAACAGGTGCAACTGCAAACACGTGAATAATGTTTCCCACAAGCACAGAAATATCACCAGGACACGCTCAGGGGGCGCGCGGGGCCGGAGCCGACACGGGAGCCAGCCCCGGCGCCCTCGGGCCCAGGCAGGGGCTGCCATGCGCCCGCCCTAGGTGGCTCCCCCTGGCGGGCGGGTGGGCAGGGGGCAGCACTCTCCTCGGCCGTCGCCGGGGCGGGGGGCTTTAGCAAGCGCTCGTGGTAGGAAGGCACAAATCAGAAACAAGTCACGTCCCGGGCCGCGGGAGGCCAAGGAAAGCAGCTGGGGTTGGGGGGGCAAAGCGGGGGGGCAACACAAGGTCGTAGCCGGGTGTAGGCCCCCCCCCGTGGGTGCCAGGCCAGCAGAGCTCAGCAAGGGGAGCGAGCTCGAGCCAGCCTCCGCCCCAGGCCCAGGCCGGGCCCCCCCAAACCCTGCTGCGTGCTGCCGGCAGGCCCCCCAGCTCGGAAAGAGAGCCCCTCGGGATGGGCCAGGTGGGGGGGCTGCAGAGACCCCCTCCCAGCCCTCCTTGTGGCTCTCCCAGAGGTATCTGGTGCTCCCGGCCATGCTGCGACCCAGCTCGGCAGCCCCAACCCCACAGTACCTTGTGCCTCGTGCCCTGCAAGCTTCTGCCCCCTACCCCTTCCCAGCAAGCCCCTGGCAGCCGCCCCGCACTGCCCTACACCCTGAGCCTGGAGCCCCGCGGGCCCTACCCGTGTCCCTCCATCGGTCCCATGGATTAAATAGCCGGGCGGTGCAGTCGCGGCAGCAGCAGCCCCCCCGCCCCCCGGGGCCCCTATTTGTTCTTCTTGAAGAAGCTGAAGCGTTTCTCGCGGTCCCTCTCCTTGCCCTCCTTGCTGCGCAGGGTGACGGGGCCCTCGGCGGCCGGCACGGGTGGCATACTCATGGCCCGCGTCATGCCCCGGCCCGGCCCCGCGGGCGGCTCCTCTGTGTCCCACTGGGGAGCGGGGGCACCGGCCGCCGAGGTGTTGATCACCCGCATCCAGGTGCTCATCTCCGCCTGGGGGGAGCCAGACAGGGGGTCAGTGGGGGTCACAGGAACTGTGCGGGGGTCCAGGGCTGGCGTGGGTCACCCCCAGGGCAGGGAGCGGGCAGGACTCACCTCATCCTTAGCCTGGAATAAATATTCTCTGCCGTCGCTCAACCTGCAGGAAGAGATGGACACGGGCTTGCCACATCATCGCCAGCACCCCGCCCCTGCACCTCTCACGGCTTGCCTGCCCCAGGGCCCATTCCCCCGACACCCCTGCAGCTTGCACTGCGCCCAGCCACGTGCCCCCCAGGCCCACACGCCAACCTGCCCTGCCCCCCAGAGCCTATGTGCCCCCCAGCCTGTCTACCCCCAGCTGCACCCAGTCTCCCAGGGCCCCCCCCGACTTACCCTGCTCCCCAGAGCCCCCTGTCCAACCTGTGTGCCCCTGGCCTTACCCTAGCCTCCCCACACAGTCTGCGTACCCCCAGCCCCACCCTGCCTGTGCCTACCCCAGCTTGAAGACATGCTTGCGCTTCTTGTAGTCAAGGGCCACGCTGCACTGGGCGCCCTGCAGGCCAACAGGCGCCTCGCCATGGTAGGGCACGCCGTGGCCCGCATTCTTGGCATCCTTGTAGAAGCCGAGGCTGCCCTTGCGCAGGACACAGTACACGTTCTGCCATGACCTGGGGGGTGGGAGGGAAAGGGGTGGTTGGGGTGGGGACAGCTCTGGCCCGTGCTCCCCATGACAGGGTCTGGGGGGAAGGGAGGTCTCACCTGTTGGCTGCCTTCTTGCCCTGGGCTTCCATCTCCTGCTTGCGGCACAGGGCCCCCTCCAGACTCTCCTGGGCAGGGGGCTCAGGTGCCCTGGGTGGGAGGGTGGCAGCATGGGCAGGGTCGGCAATCAGGGTGGGGCCCTTGGGGCGGGGCTTGGGCGAGGGGGCGGGGCTCTGCTGCTTATCCTTAGCCAGCGGGTCTGGCCCTGCCCCATTCGTTGCCTCTGTTGTCTCCAAGACCTGGGGGCAAAGGATGGGGCTGGGGCTGCCCAGTGCCTCCTTTGTCTGCCACCCACCCTGTTCCCGTTCCAGGGCTGGAGCAGAGCCCAGGCGTCCAGGCTCCCAGCCATGTTCTCCCTCCCCAGCTCCCCCGCTGTCACGCGGGTTCCCTCCCTGCAGGCCCAGCATGTACCTGGGGAGACTCTGAGTCGGGGCAGATGCCATTGATGGCGGGCAGCTCCGTGGGACAGATCTGCATGGTGGGGGTCCTGGGGAGGGGGAGAGATGGTGAGTGGGAGGCAATGAGATCTGTGGGGATACCCCCTGCCCCCACAGTGCCCAGCCTGATGCCCCTATTACCACTGCCTTCCCACAGCCCTCCCTGTGCCCCTCTTCATGCCCTAACCCCTGCCATGCCCCTTCCCCAGCACAGCTCCTGCCGCGCACCTGGCACCGTGGCTGGAGGCTGGCCCCTGCTGGCCATCCACGACTGGGGCTGGCTGTGCTGCGGCCATGGGCTCTGGCTCTGGCACTGGCTCCGGTTCCGGCGGCTGCCTCTTCCTGGCCTCCTCCTCCTCCCGCCGGCGCCGCTCCTTCTCCTCCAGCTGGGTGGGGGGCACGAGAGGCAGGGGTAAGCTCCTGACCCAGGCCCCCCAGTCTCAGCAGGGCTCGGAGGCGCTGGGCCCCGGGCTGATACACGTGGGGCTGGGAACCTTCTCCTGGACCTAGTGGGCCACCTGGTTCTGACCCAGGTCTGAGCGGGCTGTGCTGGGGCATCTGGGGTAAGCGGATGCTGGTCTCACCGCAGTGAGGCGCTCCAGCGCTAGGAAGCGCTCCTCCCAGGCTGCCACCGACTTCTGGAAGCCCTCGTGCCGCTTGATGAGGTTCTCGACTTCGGCCACGCTGCCTCCCAGCTCGGCCGAGCGCACGATGGGCTCCTGGCTGGACAGCCATGCCTCCGCCATGCTGGCATCACGCCCAAACATCAGCACCTCCATCACTGCAGGGAGGAGTGGGGCGAGATGGGCCAGGACCCAGGTGTCTGGGCTCCCAACCTTTTGGGAGAGAACCCGGCCAGAGGCTCCCCATGGCCCTGCTCTAATCTCCCCAGACCCCACTGCCCTCCCAGTGCTGGAGACAACCCAGGCGTCCAGGCTCCCACCATTCCTGCACCCTGGCCCCCTCACCGATCTGCAGCCAGTCCATCTTGTCCTGCCACCGCTCCCCGATCTCCTTGCGCCGCGCCTGCAGCTCCGACAGCTTTTCTGAGATCTGTGTTTTGGAGTGGGGGGGATGCTCAGGGAATGGGCTCTCCCCCAACAGCTACGTCTGCCGCCTTCCCAGGACATCCAGGCACAAAGCTGCCCAGCTGTGGCAGGACTCCTGGGAGCAGACAAGGAACCCCAGGCCCCCAAAAGCAGACAGAGGCAGGGGGCAGGGGTCTCACCTCATCGGCAGCGTAGTGCCCCCTCTCCAGCAGTGCAGTGCCCGTGGCCACGCAGGCCGTGAAGCTGTCTGCCCGCGCTTCCACCTCTGCCTTGATCCCGTGGTGGTTCTTGATGACCAGGTCAGCCGAGGACACGTCCCTGCGGGGAGGAGGGGGAAGGGGGTGGCTCAGACACCTGATGCCCCACTCCGCTGCCCGGCCCTGCAGGCTGATGGGAGTGCAAGGTGGACTCTGACTGACTGGTTCAGACTGGGATAGACTGGATCAGGGTGCTTCAGCCTGAGCTGGGCTGATCTGGGCTGGGCAGAGCTGTGTGGGACTGGGGTAGACTGGGCATGAGGGCTCCAGCATGGGCTGGCCTGGGTCAGGGTGCTCCAGGCCGAGTTTGGGCTGGGCTGGACAGGGCAAAAGGGGACACAGGGCTGGCCTGGCCTGGCCTGGGCTAGACACCCATCGCCGCACCCGGCAGCCCCTGATCTGCAGCAGCCTGGGCTGTGGCGGGGGGGGCAGGAACACTCACCGCGGGCGCTCGTGGCCCTCGATCTGGAGCAGGACGCCATCCATCCAGAGCAGCAGGTCGCGCACGGCGCGCAGGAAGCGGAACCGGTCGACAGTGTCGAGCAGCAGCTGGCGGCAGCAGCGGCTGCGGGTGCCCAGCGCGGCCCAGGCCTCACTCACCGCCTGCTCGTGCCGCCCAATGTCCTCAGCCTTCTCGCCTGCGTAGGCCTTCTGCAGCCGCCCCGCATCCTCCTGCACCTGCTGCACCTGCGTATGGACCGGGGTGGGGGGTCAGCTGGGGCCCACAGCCTGCCCGCTGCCACCCCCCGCCTGCCCTGGGCTCCTCAGCTTCTGATCTCCCCCCTTGCCGTGGCACCTGGGCACTAGAGGCCCGGACGTCATGTTGAATGGCACGGCGGGAACACTGCCGCCTGAGCCCGTCCCAGCCCCTGTCCCCTGCGCCGCCCCAGCCCCAGCCCTGGCACCTGCGCGCTGAGGGCCTGGATGTCGTGCTCGAAGGCGCTGTGGGAGCGCTGCATGGCCTCGGCCGTGTTGAGGTCGCGGCCCAGCTCGTCGGGCAGCTGGGCCTGCTTGTGCTGCACCTGGGCCAGGGCCTGGCGCGCGTCGTGGTAGAAGCGGTGCAGCTCGTAGGAGGCCGCCAGCATCTGGCTGCGCGTGTCCATCAGCTCCAGCAGGTCGGCCCAGGCCTCGTTCAGCCCGTCCTTCCACTCCGCCACCGTGGCGCTGTCCGAGTGGCCGCCGGCAATGAGCTCGTCCGCCAGCGCGTTCACCCCGTCCACCCGCTCCTGCCCGATGGCGCTCGTGTCCCGCGAGAACTCCCGGAACTTGTCCCGCAGCATCTGGGGGGGGCAGGTGTGAGCCCAGGGGGCCGGGGGCGAGGTGCAGGGCCGGGCCCCGCAGCGCTACAGGGGGTGGCCAAGAACCCATGGCCCGCTGGCCCCCGCGACCGCCTGGCACCCCCCTCGCACTCACGGTGACGTGCTCATAGTCCTGGCCCAGCTCGTGGGAGGCGGCCACCACCTCGCGCTCCGAGATCCACTGCTCCAGGTCGTCCACGTCCCGCTTGAGCTGACAGAGACGCTGCTGCTCCTGCAGCTGCCCCCGCCGCTCCCCCGCCAGGTCCTTCAGGCTGGCGTAGAGCTTGTCCACCTGGCCCTGCCGCAGCCGCAGCCGCTCGCTGTCCGGTGGGGGGGGACAGACAGATGGGCTGGGTGAGCCGTGGCCTCCCCCTGGGCCTGCACCAGGAGGGGCCAGCCGACGCTGGAGAGGTGGGAGGGTATAGGCAGTTTCATCCTAGCTGGACGCACAGGGCCACGTGAGCCACGGCTTGGCCTCAGGTCCTTCCCCGCATCTCCCAGGGGGCTGCTGGTGCCTGAGGGCTGGGGGGCCATCACACTGGGGTGGGGGTGCCAGGCCAGAAAGGGAGGGGCGTATGGGCAGTTCTCTCCCAGCATATGCTTATAGGGCCAGGCTGGGGCTCTGACAGCCAGGGTCCCTCTGGCTGCCCCTCCATGCCCCACATAGCCCTGGGGAGGGCAGGGATGGGCCTGGCCAGGCCCCTGGTGCCCCAGGAATGCCACAGACATGGTGTCTTTGGGCATAGAGGCAGGCCTCGGGGGGGCTCACCTCTCGGGATGCCCGCTGGCCACCATGTCGCGGCTCTGGGCGGAGAGCTGATGGATGGTCTGGGCGTAGTCCTCCAGCGCCTGCTCCAGCACCAGGTGCTTCTTCAGCATGGCCTGCGCGATCAGCTCGTCCTGGGGGGAGATGCCAGGCATCAGGGGGGCTGTGAGCGGAGGAGAGGGGTCCCTGGGAGCGAGGGGAGGGTGCCGTCCTGACCTTGGCCTTCTCCTGAGACATCATGTGCAGCTCCTGCTCGCCCATCCAGGCCTCGGCCTCAGCGGCATCGCAGTAGAACTGCTGGGCAGCCTGGGACCGCTCGAGGCGCTGGTGCCGCAGCTCGGTCTGCGCCTGCAGCTCCTCCCAGGCCTCGCGCAGGGCTGCCAGCCGCCCCGCCGGCCCTGCCCGCCGCCCCAGCAGCTCCTGCACCCGTGGCGCGTGGCCCTGCAGCTCCTTCTGCAGCGTCTGCGGCCGGACAGCGGGAGTCAGAACCACGTCCCTGTCCTCCCAGCGCCTGCCAACCATCCCCCTGCCCCAGTCCATCTGAGCGAGGGGCGCCCCTGCCCTGCCCTGGCTCCGGCCCCAACCTGGTTCTTCTTGATGAGCAGCTGGACGCTGGGCAGGTCCTTGCCATGGTCAGTGGAAACAGCCAGGGGCATCCGCTCATTCACCCACAGCTGCAAGAACAAGGGGGAAGTCACAGGGCGAGGATCAAGCACCCAGGAGGCCTGGGTTCCCCCTCCAAGCTCTGGGCAGGGGGCTGGGGGGCGAAAGCAGTGGGGGATGGATGCCTGGGTCCCCTCCTGCTTCTTGGAGGGGCGTGGGGGCGAGGGGTGAGAGCAGGGAGCAGCTGCGAGCGGGACTCCCGGGTCCTCTCCCGGCTCTGGAAGGGCAGCGAGATCTGCTAGCTCCGATCGGGGGCCTGGGTTCGCTCCAGCTCTGGGAAGAGGGTGCGGTGCAGGCGCCAGAGCCAGGACTCCCGGGCTCCATCCCCCCGCCCGCGGGGTCGGGGGGCAGCCCAGCTGCACGCATGGCCCCTGCCCCCCACTCCCAAGCCCCGGAGGCCCCTTCCTGTCCTGCTGCAGGCCCAGAGCCTGGCCCCACAACTGCCCCTCGTGCCCTGCCCCGGCGCCCCAGCACTCACAATCTCATCCTCGAGGTCACGGTTGAGCTGGTGCTCTTCTTTTGAGGCCAGGAGCCGGGCGCAGCGCTCCTGCAGCGGCCCCCGCAGCCCCTGGAACTTCTCCTCCACCGCCCGGAAAGTGCCGTCCACCTCGGTCGTGTTGGCGTCCTCCTGGCTCAGGGCCTGGGCCTGGGCCCGGATGGCCTCCACCTCTTTCTCCCGCACATCCATTTGGTTCTCCAGCATCTGGGGGGGGATGTGGAAGGGGTGGCTGTAAAGCGCAGGAGCAGCCCCCTCCCCATCCCACTGGGAGTGTCTGGGCCTGGAGAGGGCAGGAGCCCTGGGGGCTCCGAGGGCCAGTTCGAGGGATGGAGGGAGCTAGGAGGGGGGAGACAGGCGCTGTAGAGCAGGGGAAGTCCTCGTGGGCACAGGGGACACCCGGGAGGAGTGGGGGCAGTGTTTCCAGGGCTGGGCTGGGCTGGGCGGGGGGCTCTGAGGACCAGAACCAGGGGCAGGGGCCCTGCTAGAGGACGGGTACGGTGGGGAAGGGGGGTCCCCCAGGGGAAGGGGCACCGGGGGGGGCGGGGGGAAGAGGGTTCCCAGGGCAGAGCTGGGAGGCGCCGAGCGCCAGCCCCCCCGGCACAGCCTGCTCCTCCGCCCCCCAGCCCTGCCCACCGACCTGCTGCTTCTTGAGCAGGATGTTGACGCTGGTGAGGTCCTTGCCGTAGTCGTCGGACTGCAGCTGAGCTCGCACGCCGGCCAGCCAGGCCTCCAGCGCGCTGCAGCTCTGCGCAAACAGCTCGGCCCGGTTGGCGTCGAACAGGCACTGGGCTTTGGTGCGCGTGGTGGACTCCAGCTCGTCCCACAGCCCGTGCAGCCCCCGCAGCTTCTCCGTCACCACCGCCTCCAGCTCCGGCTTCTCCGCCCGCAGCTGCTGCCCTTCCTGCCGGGGGCGCCGTGTGTCAGGGGCCTGGGGGCATCCCGGCGCCACCTGCTCCCGGCCCCAGCCCCGCTGCCCTCCCAGTGCTGGAGAGCCCGGCACCCCTTGGGGTGCAGCCCCTTACCCCCCTCCCCCGGGCCCAGGAGGGGACTCAGCCGCAGCGCGGGAGGTGGGGGGCTGGCCTGCCCCGCGGCTGGAGGAGGCGGAGGGCAGCTCACTGCCTGGGAAGGGGACAGGGCTGGGGTCCCCTCTGCTCCTGCCCAGTCCTACCAGCTGCCACAGGGTCGGGCACCCCGGGTCTGAGGTCAAGCTCCAGCCATGACTACCAGCCTGATGCCCCCTTGCCCTACCCGGCCGCAAGCGGTACAGCTGCCCCGGCCCTGCCCGTGCCCCTCGCACCGTGTCAATCTTGTCCAGCCAGTCCTTGTTGGAGGCCAGCTCGGCCGTGAAGGCCTGGTGCTTCTGCCACTTGGTGTGCAGGCTCCGGGCCTCGTCGTACGACATGTCCTGGGCCGTCAGCATCTTCTCGTTGATCCACAGGGTGAGCTGGGGGCAAAGGGCCAGAGCATCAGGCCTGGCCACTGCCCCCGGCCCTGCCCCACCACCTCCCCGCCTTGGGGCACCCCCAGCTCACCTCCTGGCAGTCCTGGAGGAAGTGCTGCAGCTCCCGGTTGTCCCGCAGCCGCCCCAGCAGCTCGCTGGCAGCTTCCCGGTTCCGCTCGTGCCTGGGGAGAACGGGTAGGCGTGGGTCCAGGCCCCCTGCTCTCACCCCCGCCCCCACTCCCCTCCAGGCGCTGGAGAGCGCCCAGCTATCCGGGCTCCCAGCCCTCACCTGCTCTCGATGGAGTCGACCTTCTCCCGGACCTTGTCCGCGTGGATGGGGTCCTCGGCCAGGAGCTTCCTCCCGGCAGCCAACAGCCCCTGGATGCGCTCCCCGCTGGCCTCCATGCTGGCCATGAACTCCTCCTGCTTCTTGATGGCGGCCTCGGCGCCCTGCAGAGTGCTGGGCATCTCCGTGTGTGACAGCACGTACTCCTGGGGGTAGAGTACACCCGTGACGCCCAGTGCTGCCTCGCCGCGGCCCATGCCCGACACTGGGGGAGCACCCCAGGAGGCGGGCAGGGGGGCTGTGGCTCTGGCTGGCAGGGCCCAGCGGCTGGGACGGGACGGGACGGGACGGGAGCCATGCAGGGCGTGTGCATTTCGGGGAGCAAATGGCCCCATACCTGGTTGCTGAGCAGCCCCTGGACCTGGCGGGCGTCGCGCAAGAAGAGCTGGAAGGCGTGGGCCCGGGCCAAGTGGCGCTGGCGCCCATCCCACATGCGGCCCAGCTCGTCCCAGCCGGTGTCGAGGGCCTGCAGGCGCTGGCGCAGGAAGAGGTGCTGCGGGTCGCTGTGGCCCTGCGTGACGCGGCAGCCCATGGCCCGCAGGCGCTGGCAGTCGGGCCGGTAGCGCTCCAGCTCATCCCGCACGGCGCCGTGCTGGGCCAGCAGCCGCTCCGCCTCAGCCGGCGCCGCCGGCTCATCCTCGCAGGCCACGGCCGTCTGCGCCCGCGACAGCCAGGCCTGGAAGTCGTCCAGGTCGCGCAGGAAGCCCTGCAGCTGGCGAGCCTCGCCCAGCGACTCCTCGCGGCGCCGCAGCGTGTCCTGCAGCGCCGCCCAGCCCTCCTGCACCTCGGCCAGGCGCACCCGCACCGCGCCTGCCTGCTCCGGGTGCCGCCCGGCCAGCGCCTCGGCCTCGGCCCCCAGGCCCTGCACCTTGGCACCGATGGCAGCCAGGTCACGCTCCACGCCAGACAGCTTGCGCTGCAGCGCCGTGACGCCCGCCAAGTCGTTGCCCAGCCCCTGTGTCGACTCGATCAGCTTGGTCTTGTCCCGCATCCAGGCCTGCATCTCGTCGCACTCCAGGTGGTAGTTCTG
The DNA here is from genome assembly GCA_030014935.1 of Caiman crocodilus. Classification (NCBI taxonomy): domain Eukaryota; kingdom Metazoa; phylum Chordata; order Crocodylia; family Alligatoridae; genus Caiman; species Caiman crocodilus. Next base: position 625,069 of record JAGPOW010000874.1, read on the forward strand.
CAGCGTCAGTGCCGACGTCAGCGCCGCCTTCTTCTCCTCCGCCAGCGCCCGGAAGCGCTCCCACCTGCCAGCCAGCAAGGGGGGGGCGTGAGCAGGGGGCCAGAGCCCCCACGGTGCGACCTCCCCGTGGAGTGACCCCTCTTCCAGGCAGGCCCGGTGTCCCCATGGCACAAGCCCCTTAGATGCTGCCCCTGAGGTCTCCCGCCCAGGTGATCCGCCCGGGCCCAGGTGGCACCTGGCATTGAGCTCCTCCTGCGTGGCCTGGACTCTGTCGCGGTGGCGGTGGTCCGTGCTCAGCAGCTGCCCAGCCACCTGGTTGACGGCGGCCACCCGCGTGCCCAGAGCATTCACCTCGGGCTCCAGCGTCTCGAACCTGGGAGAGGATGAAGTCAGGCCAGGATGCTCGGCCCCCACTCATGGCCCAAGGGCTGTAGCCCGGCTCCCTGGGGCCCGGGAGGATGCTCTCCCTGGAGCATGCTGGGAAAATCCAGGCTGGCACCACGTGGGGAGCGTGGGCAGGGTACCACAGGGGCAGCGGTGCATTCTGGGACATCCTGCCATGCAGACAGAGGAAGGGAGAGGGGGGTAGGGGATTCCTGCCCCCCTGCCGCCCTCCAGCCCTGTCATGGCCTTGGGTTGGGAGCGGGGTGGCACAGCCTCATTTGGGCCACGCGTGTCCTGGGGCACGCTGGGAAACGCCAGGCTGCCCCCCCCCAGCAGGGCCCGACCGTGCAGTTGGCTGCAGGCGATGCTTTGTGAGATGTCCCCGGGGTCTGGGGTCGCTGACCTCTGCTGCACGACCTCGAGGTCCTCGAGCTTCTCCGGGATGGTCATGCCGTGGAGCCACTGCTCCTTCTCGCCCATCCAGAGGCCGCAGGCGTCAGCTTCGCTGAACATCTGGTAGAGCCGCAGGGCATCCTGCAGGTCCTGCCAGCGCTGCTCGGCCAGCCCGGACAGCTCCTGGTACCGCTCCTCTAGGCCCGGCAGCCGCCCCGCCACCTCGGGCGCCTGGGCCAGGGCGGGCGGCAGCGCCTGGGCCTGCTCGCGCAGCGCGGCGATGGCAGGGCCGTGGTTCTGGATCTCCTCCTGCACGTCCTTGTGCTTCTTGGCCAGGCTCTGGGTGGAGAAGAGGTCATGGCCGACGTCCGGGCTGGATACGAGGCGCCGGGCGTCCACCATCCAGGCCTCCAGGTCGGCGGCGTCTGCTTGGAACTGGTGCAGGTTGGCGGCTTCGGCCAGGCGCTGGCCCCGCTCGCCCGCCAGCGCCTCCAGCTGCTGCCACTGCTCCTCGATCTCCCGGAGCCGCTCGGCTACCTCGCGGGCTCCAAAGTGGCCCTCGCGCACCAGCTCGTGGCCCTGGGCCAGCGCCTGCTGCAGGGGCCCGTGGCGCCCGCTCATCTCGTCCCGGAAGGCGTGGTGCTTGCTGATGAGGCGCAGGGCGCCCGTCAGGTCCCGGGCGGCGTCCGGCGCGGCCAGCAGCTGCGCCTGCTCCCGCATCCAGGCCTCCTCCTCCCCCATGTCCCAGAAGAACTTCCAGAGGCGCCGCGACTCCTCCAGCTTGGCCCGCCGCGCCCCCGCCAGCCGCACCAGCTCCTCGTAGCCCCGCTCCAGCCTGCACACCCTCTCCTGCACCAGCTGTGGTTCACACGGCTTGTAGCCTGCCCAGGGAGGGGGGTCATTAGCCAGGTGCAGCGTGCAGGGGCACCCCCCGGGCATGCAACCCTGCTCCAAGCTCCTGCTGCCCCTCCTGAGCAGGGCAGGGCCTGGGGCTGGGAGGCAGGCGAGTCCAGGCCGTGGGTGGGTGCAGCGGGGGACCTAGTAGGTAGGGGAGCCAGCGTGGCAGAGGTGGAGGCGTGGGGCCAGATGGTGGCCAGGGCTGGGCCATGGGAGGCTGAGCCTCAGGGCTCCAGGTGTGGCCGGGCCATGGCAGGGGGCTGGCCCCGGGGCTCCTGGTGTGGCCAGGGCTTAGCAGGGCGCTGGGCCGTGGGGCTCCAGGCATAGCAGGACAATGGCAGGGACTAAGCCACGAGGCGCCAGGGCAGGCAGGACCACGGCAGGGCTGGTCTGTGGGGGCGTTACCTTCCCCGGGGGTGGCGAAGCGCTGGGCGGCAGCACTGATGGCCCGCACGCGCTCGGCCTGCACAGCGATGTCGGCCTCCACCAGCGCGTGGATCTGCAGCAGGTCGTCCACGCCGTGCAGGTGCTTCCCGAAGTCCTGCGACTGCAGCCGGCCCTGCACACGGGGGGATACAGAGTCACAGGGCAGCCCTATGCCTCTCTGCCACCCTTGTGCCCTGCCCTGTGGCTCCGTGCAGCACCGGGGCTTCGTCCGTGGCATCCACCCCCACCCCACGCAGCCCCGGGACACAAGAACGTAAGCGCTGCGATTGACTGGGTCGGCCCCTAGGTCCATCTTGCCCAGTCTCAAGTGTCACGTGGTGGCAGAGAGCGGAGGCTGGAAGGGAGAGGGACTGAGACCGAGACTGAGCCTCTGATCCTCTCTCACTTGCAGCCTCCAGCATTTAAAGTCTAGGAAGTTTCCTACAAGAACGTGTCCAATGCCTCGGTGAATCTGGCTAAAGTCTCAGCTTCCCCCAGACCCGGTGGCCCTGAGTTCACGCTTTAATTTCACGCTGGGTGAGACAAGACTTCCTGGCGCTCAACTGCCTGCGCCCTAGTTTCATGCGGCGAGCCCTGGCTCTTGTCTGGCGAGAGACAGGCAATAATAAATCCCTATCGCCTTTCTCGTGGCCGGTAACACGTTGTGAACCCTTGTCTTGCCCTCAAGCATCTCTTCTAAACCTTGTCGGCCTCTCCTTCTAGAGAAGCCCCTCCAGCCCACGAATCAGCTTTGCTCCTCTTCTCCGGTTTGGAGGGGCAGGGACCAGAGCTGGGCGCAGTACTCGTGGTATGGACACACCAGGAGTTAAAAAAGGGGCACCAGGCCCCCTCTCCATCATCCCTAACGCTGCGGTTGCGTTGTTGATGGCTGCTGGGACAACGGCACTTGTAGCGAATGCTCTGCAGTAACTCCCACGTCTCGGCCCCGTGTGGAAACAGCTCATGCAGAGCCCACGCCACGGGCCCCGCCAGCGGTACCTTCATCTCCTCCATCCAGTCCATGAGGTAGGCAAGGTCCTGCAGCATCTTCTGGAGGTCGAGGGTGAGCAGCAGGCGCTCGCGCCGGGCGGCCACCAGCTCGCGCAGGTAGTCCCACAGCCGGGCCACATTGTCACGCCGGGCCAGCACGCGCTTGAGGTCGTGGTAACCCTCAGCCTCCAGCTCGGCCGCCACGGCGCTGACGGCCTGTACCCGCTCGCTGTAGGCCACGATGTCCGTCTCGATGGCCTCGTGCTTCCGCACAGCTGCCTCCACCGCCGAGATGTCCTGCCCAAAGTTGTCCTGGAGGCGGAAGGAGGGAGGCGTCAGCAGGTGGGACGGGTCACGGGCATGGTGCCAGGGGTGGCACAGTGAAGCGCAGCCAGGACACCTGCGTCCTCTCCAGATGCGGGAAGGGAAGGGAGCGGGGCTTGGGTGGTGGGAGCAGGGAGGTCTGGGACTCTGGATGCCTTGCTCTGGGGGGGAGCACGGGCTGGAGGACAGGAGCCAGGGGTCCTGGGGTCTTTGCAGCCCTGGAAAGGGTGTACAGTCTGCGGGGTGACAGCAGGAAGAGCTCGGAGCCAGGACACCTGGGTCCCCTCCAGCTCTGGGAGGGGAGTGGGGCTGGGGGAAGGGCCCGGAGGGCAGGACCCGGGGCCCCGGCACGGCTCCCAGCAGCTCACCTGGGACACGAGGCGCTGGTTCTCACTCAGCCAGGTCTCGCGCATGGCCGCCTTGCGGTCGAACCGCGCCGCCAGCTGCTCCAGCTTCTCCTGCCGGATCAGCTCGTTCCGCAGAGCCAGCTCCCGCTCGTGCTCTGCCTTCTCCAAGCGCTCCCAGGCCTGGGGCAGGGAGGGACATGGGCACCGCGGGGCAGCTACAGCCGGGGGCCCACCCAGCCCTGGGGTTTGAACAAAGCCTTTGCCCGGTGCCGGGTGGCTTCAGGGCTGGGGATAGCAGGCCCCCACCCGGCGCTGGCCGCGCGCGCCCCGCACCTTGTTGATGTCAGAGATGAGCTTGCCCTCCCGCGGCGTGTAGGCCTTCTGGTTGTTGGCTCGCATCTTGCTCTGGATGGTGAAAAGCAGCACCTCCAGGTTCCCCTTCTCCGTGAACCTGCCAGATGGGACCGGGGGGCGGTCAGGCGGTGCCTAGAGGCAGCTGCTACCCTCCAGACCTGGCACCACCTCCTCGCAGCCCCGTGCTGGCTTGGACACCCCAGACCCTCCCAAGCTGGCTAGGAGGAGCCTTCTTGGAGCCTGCCTGGCTTGGGCCCGGATCGGGGCCTCTTGGAGAGGAATGGCCCTTGCCCTGCCCTGCCCCCAGCGTCTAGATCCCCAGGGGTGGTGCCGGCCGTGTGGGCACGGGGCCCGGCTCAAAGCACCCTTCCCAGGGCGAGGGAGGCAGCAACCGGCCTGGCAGGTCTAGCGGCACAACACCCACGGCCGCTCCGTTCCCAAGCGGGATACTCCCACAATGCCCCGGGCCAGGGGGCACGCACTTGGGGGGCTTCTCAACGGTGCGGTAGGTGTTGAAGGCCTGCAGCTGGTTCTGGACGCCGGCCAGGGAGTTGGCCAGCTGCCGGTCGTTCAGGGTCAGGATGGTCTGCTCGATCCACTGCAGCAGGTCGGACGCCAGCGTCTCGTACTTCTCGATCAGCTTGTCGGCCTCGATGGCCGAGTCCAGCACCTGCCGCGGGGGGAGCACGGGTCAGGCACCGCACCGGCCCCGTCCTCGAGCCAGGGCTCGGGGCTCGTCCCCCCAGTGGCCCCGTCCCCCCGCGCCCCACGGTACCTTCCCGATGCGCTTGCCCTCCACAGCCAAGGCCTTCATCTTGGAGAAGTAGTGGTAGTAGGTGGCCACGTAGGTGATGATGGACTTCTCATCCGGCTGGTCCACGTTGACGTCTGCGGGGTGGGGTGGGGTGGGGGAAAGAGTGCTGTGCGTCAGAGAAATGTCCTCCCCCCACCCCACAGCGCCCCCGGCCTTTCCCTGCTCTGGACCCCGGGTCACGGGCAACCCACGTCTGCACGCGTGTCAGGGCGGGACGGGAGCGGAGGGCCTGGGTCTTCCCAAGCATGCCTTGCACCATGGGCAAACCAGGCCCGCGGCCCTTTGCTCGTGGTAAATCTGGAGGGGTGGGAATAGGGGGCCTGGGTTTTCCCAGCGTACGCCGTACTGCAGGCCAAGCAGACCCACAAGCTTTTGCTCGTGGTAATTTTTTTCCGGTGGGGGGAGACCTGGATTTTCCCAGAATGCACTGTGCCCGGCCAGCACCCCAGTGGGAGAGCCCAGCCGGCCCCCAGCCCGCCCCGGACGGCGCCCACCTTCAGGGTCCAGCAGCTTGGTGAGCCCCAGCTCGCGCTCGGCCACGTTGAAGGCGTTCTGCAGGTTGTAATGCGCGTTGCACTTGCGCAGCGTCTCGATGTCGATGAGGTCCGGCCTGCGTGGGGGGCAGGGGGTCACCAAGAGAGCGGGCATCCCCCCTTCTTCCCGGGTCCGGTGGGATCTCCCCGCAGCCCCCGGCTGACCTGTGCTTGTGGATGATGGCATTGAAGGCCAGCCCGTCCCTCCAGCTGGTGGTGAAGTTGTGCACGTTGACGTTCTGGTACCTGCGAGGCCAGGCGGCGCCATGAGGAAAGGGGCACCTCTGCCCGCTGCTCCAGCCGCTGCCCCCAGGTCAGGCCAACCCCTGCCTCCCCCACCCCCAGACCGGGCCAAGCCCCCGGCCCCCAGCCTACCCCGCCGTCTTCATCTGGCACCACAGCAGCAGGGCATCCTTGGCTGACTTCTTCTCCTTGTTGTCCTCCGTCTCCACGCTGATGTCTTGGATCTGGGGGAGGCATTGCGGGTGCGGGCGGGTGTCAGAGACCAGCTCGGGCCAGGCTGGGGGCTGCGGTGCCCCCCTGCCCGGGAGCAGCCCAGCGCAGCGCAGCGCAGGGCAGGGTGGGGGGTTTAGGCACCTGGAAGCGGAGGATGATGGTCCAGATGAGGCCGAGCGTGAGGCGGTGGTTGCCATCCACGATGTCGTGGGAGCCCATGTTCTCCAGATGCACCTTCTGCTCCTTGAGGAACTGCAGCGCCTTGTCCACGTTCTCCAGGCAGTGGATGCGCATCCGGCCCTTGGTGGGCTTGGGCTGGGGGGGCGAGACGGCGCGCTCCAGGCTGCAGCTGGGACCCCCACACCGGCCCCTCCGAATACCCCCGGCCCAGCCCTGCCTCCCTCCAGCCCCACTCCCACCCATGACAAAGACCCACAGCTGCCCTGGACCCGGGCCCTGCTCCTGGTACCTTCTCGCCCACCCGCAGTTTCCTCCTCTCCCAGCTCGTGTCCCTCCAGACCCGGGGACAACTTCGGTGAGAGGGACAGGGCAGGAGCGGCTCCGGCAGACGCTGCCAGGCAGCTCCAGCTCCCGGCCTGCCAGGAACCGAAGGAACCGGTGCCCGCACCCTGCGCACTGGGGCAGGTGCCCCACCTTGGGGACCAGGTGCTCAGGCTGGGCTGGTGGCTTCGGGCACCGGCTGGGAGCCCAGACACCTGGGCTGGCTCTGCTGTCTGGGAGGGGAGCGGGGGCTGGCGAGGGAGAGCAGGGAGCACGGACGCTTGGGTCCTATTCGGGCAGAGGGGGCTGGGGGGTCAGGGCAGGGAGACCGGACACCCGGGCTCTATTTCGGCAGCGGGGGTCAGGCGGGTGCCAGGACACCTGGGCTCCCTAGCGGGGGGCACAAGGCCTTTCCTCACCAGCTGCTCTCCCGAGAGCACCTCCAGCAGCCGGATGAGCATGCGGCCATCGCGCAGGTCGCTGTACAGGTCCCCGATGCGGCAGGTCACGCGCGCCAGGTGCGAGTTCACCCACTTGGTGAAGGTTTTCTTCTGCACGGCCTCACGCTCGTCTGCAAGGGCAAGGGCATGGCCGGACGCCCCGCTCAGGCACAGGCCCGCAGGGACCCCCCCCCGTCCCCGCAGCGTGGTGCCCCTGGGACCAGGGCTGGCCTGGGCACAGCACCCCCTGCTGGCTGCCCCTGGGAAAGCCCTGTGGGGTCCCATGTGGAGCTGCCCGTCCCACGGGCCCCGCCCTGGTCCCCCGCCCCGTGAGTCACGCTGCTCCCTGGCTGCGGGCCGGCTCCCAGGGTGCCCGCCCGCCCGCCCGCCCGCCTGCGGCCCCGTCTGGGCAGGTGGGGCTGGCAGGAGCGCGGGACGACGAGATAGGATCTGTTCTGCCAGCCACAGGCCGGAGCCGAGCACGCGGGTAGCGGGCACAGCCGGAGCTGCCCTCGGGCTCCTGCACCGGGCAGAGCCAGCTCTGGGCGCCCTGCGTCAGCTGGGGGGGCCTGGCTGGCAGGGCAGGAGTGGGGGGCACCAGCAGAGCTGGTGGGGCGCCGGGGCTGCAGGTGGGGCGTGAGGGGCACGGGGAGGGCGGGGGCAGGGGGCTGCGGGCAGGCTGGTTGCACAAGGCCGTGCTGGCAGCGGCTGTGGACAAGTCCAGGCTGGAGCCTGGATGTGAGAGCAAGAGGGCGGAGGGCAGGGGGGGCATCTCAGTTTCACCAGGGCAAAGTACAGCCCCCCCATGCGCACGCACCCCCCCCCAACTGCACTGACACACCGGGGTGCACACGCATGCACACGCCCGTGCCTTGCGAGCCTGCCACGGGGGCCACGCCTCAGCTGGGACACACCGGGGTGTGCACACACGCAGATACACACATGCACACGCCCATGTGTGCACAGCTCTGCTCCGTGTTTGCTCAGAGCGCACGGGGGCCGGCGGCAGACAGGCGGACGGACGGACGGCAGGAGGCAGGGCCCCACCCTGCACCGAGGCCGCGGGAAAACAGAGCGGAGTCCAGGAAAACAGCCCGGGGCTGGGACGGCACGGGGGCTCCCACGCTGAGGGGGGAGTGAGGGGCGGGCGCCCGGGGTCTCTCCCGGCTCCAGCCCACGACGCTCGCTGCCCTGCCAGCTGCTGGAAAGAGCCCGGGCGTCCGGCCGCCCCCCTCCCAGCGGCGCGCTCATCCACAGCCCATTTACATGAGCCATCTGGGCTGCGCCTCGCCCAGCAACAGGTGTCTCAGGCGGAGGCGGGGGGCGGAAATGGAGTTGGGGGTGCCGGGAGCCCGGATGCCCGGGCTGTCTCCCAGCTTGGGGAGGGCAGTGGGCTGCAACGGGTCAGAGCTGGGAGCCTGGACGCCTGGGCGCTTCTTCCAGCCCAACCTGGGGCCTGGCAGGACTCCAGCTCCCGGGAGCTGTCTGTCCCCTTGACCTCCACCAGCCCGGGGGGGTCGGGCCCAAACGGGGCCCCGGCAAGGACAGGCCCTGCTCCCCACCCCGTGCGGCTGCTTTCGCTCGGCCTCTGCTATTTACTCCTCAGGGCACCAAAAACTCTTGCCGGAGCTGGAGGGTCCCCCGTCCCCCCCCCGGCGCCGACCCTGCTTCCCTGCCAAGCCGGAGAGAGCCCCGGTGTGCGGGCTCCCCGGCCCCTTGCACTAGTGCCCCAGAAACCACGGCCCCCAGCGATGGAGAGAACCCCCGGGGCTCCCGTCACACCCCAACCTCCGATGGCCCCTGGCCGCACGGGGCCAAGAGCACGGCCCCTGCTCCCCCCACACCTCGGGGGAAGGCGGGTGTCCCCGGCACGTCCCTGCCAAGCCTGGTGCCGCGGGAGCTAATTCCTAGCAGCGCCTTGGGGATTAGCTGGCAGGGTGGAAGCCTCCACGCGGCCGCCTGCCGTGGCCCAGGACCCCCCAGCTGGGGTCAGCTCTGCGGTGGCCGGGGGTACCGGGGGCACCCCCCGAGCCCCCGCCCCGGCGCTCACCTTGCAGCTGCTTGAAGCGGCCCTCCAGGACGTTGGCGTACTGGGCCGCGTTGACAAAGGCAGCAGGGGACAGCAGGGGTGAGGGGGGCGCCTCCATGGGCCCTGGCTCCACCTGGAACATCATGGGGGTGCCGGGGGGGCCGGGGCACGCGGCCGGGTGCAGGCAGCGAGGCAGGCGTGTGCGGGGCTGGAGCCAGGAGCCAGGAGCCGGAGCCTCGGCCTCCTCCCAGCTGGCAGGGAGGGGCGGGGGGGCAGGGCGGCGCGGGGCATTTACGTAAAAACAGGTTGGGCTGCTCTGTTGTGCAAGGGGGGGGTGCATGCGAGTGTGTGTGTGTGTGTGTGTGTGTGTGAGTGTGTCCCAGACGCCTGAGTCCTGTGTGTGCCTGTGTTGCAGCCACCTGTGGCTTGTGTGCATGTCCCGGACGCCTGGGTCCTGAGCGTGTTTGTGTGCTTGCCTCTGTGTCTGTGCATGTCTGCGTGTCTGCGTGCGTGTCCTGGATGCCTGGGCTCTGTGTGTCTGTGTGTCTGTGCATCTGTGCGTGTCCCGGACACTGGAATCGTGTGTGTGGGTGTCAGATGCCTAGTTGTGTGTGTGTCTGTAAGTGTTCCCTAGAAGCCTGGAGTTTGTGTGTGTGTGTGTGTGTGCGCGCGTGTGCACCCCAGGTGCCTCAGGGGCGTGCGTGTGCATGCATGCGTGCACCTGAGCTGGGATGTGGTCAGGGTCACCCAGCGGAGGGCACGAGCGCGCCACACGGCTGCCTGGGCTCCCAGCCCCCAGCCCCAGCTCCCGGCCCCCCCCCGCCAGACAAGGCCATGAGCTCACCCGCACACCACCGACACGGCGGATTTACGCCTATTGTCCCTGAGCCCCTGCTCTGTCTGCCTGGGCTCAGCTGAGCCCGTCGCCGGGCTGGGGGCTGGGGCAGGGCATCTCCGGTGCCCCCCCCGCGCAAACTGCCCCCGGCCGGGATTCGGGCCCTGGCTAGACCCTGGGGGCACATCAAGCCCCCGCCCCACGTCCAAGGCCTGGGGAGCGTCCTCTGGGCCCCAGAGGTGGAGGGAGCCCAGGCGTCCGGACCCCTCCGCGCCAAGCCCCCTTCCCGGAGGTGGAGGGGACCCAAGTACCCGGGCTCCGAGTCCTGCTTGCTCTCACCCCTGGACCCTACTGCCCCCCAGCCCAGGAGACGGCCCAGGCGTCCGGGCTCCCAGCCCCCCCTCTCCTCCCAGGACAAGTCTCACCCCCACCCCCCCCCGGTCCCCGACCCCCCTTTGGGCTTTCCCGGCCTTATCACCCAGCCGCCGGACTTTGGTCAGGGACGACCCCCCCAGCCCTGTTTACCCGGGGAGTGTCAGCCTGTTTGACCCCGGGGGGCACTAGCCTGCTCCAGCCCCTTCCAGGACCCCACGCCAGGCCCTGCCCCTCCCCCAGCCCGGGTGCTGGGGGCACAGCTGGGGCGCTGGGATGCACGGGGACGGAGGTGGGCTCCGTGGGCTGGCCTGCAGCGGCCGGAGGGCTGGGCCGGGGCGGGGAGGGAGGGTGCCCGCCCGGCTCCTCCCAGCGCTGTCCCAGCCCATTACTATGGGAACTGTGGGGCTGGAACGTGGTCCGACTGGTTCCACGGCACAGCTGTGGGAGGCACAGGCAGGCGGAGGGACCGGGCAGGCAGGGAGGTGCATGGGGCGGGTGGCGCTAGCGGGGGCATGGAGCCACCGAGGGTCCCCCGGCCCCCCTTTCCAGCACTGACACTGGCCCCCGCGCTCCCCGTTGCCCCCAGTCCTCAAACGTGGGGCAGGTCACAGGCCCCCGGGGCACCGCCGAGGCGCAGAACGCGTCACACCCACGCCCGTGGCTCGGGACCCTCCCCGCGGCCGCATCCCACACCCCAGGTCCCAGCCAGGCCGTGCCCCAAATTCTCACTCCCACATCCTGGCTGGAGGCGCGCCCCGACTGCCGTCAGCCCCGGGCGCCCCCGCCCGCCGCGCCCCGGGCGCCCCCGCCTACCGGCCAGCGCCTTGATACGGGAGCGCTCGAAGAGGCGCGCGGAGCTGTTCTCATTGTCCCAGTCCTCGTCCGCCACCTCCCAGCGGTTGTTGATGTCGTTGTACTGCTGCTGGATCTCCAGGCTGTCGTAGTCCGTGGGCGACAGGGTGCTGCTCATGGTGCCCGCCGCGGGGTCCCCGCATCCACCTGGGAGGCCAAAGCCGACGGTGACGCCCTCCAGGCCGTGCCCCAGCTGCTGCCCCCAGAGCGGGCCTGGATCGCTGCCCAGCGGAGGCGACAGGTCTCTGCCCCAACCCCACCCTCTGCACCGGTGGGTGCTGCAGGATCAGGCCCCTGCCCATGGGGGCTGAGTACCCACCTGTGAGGCCGGGGATCTGTCTGGGGTCTCTGGTGCTCAGCTACAGCATGGCCTGCGTGCCCCAGACAGCCTGAAAGCAGAGGCAGTGCCGTGAGCCGCCAACACCCTCCTGCCCCCAAGCCCCACGCGCCAGTGGGCACGAACCCCTCGGGCCCTTGAGTGCTGGTCTTGGGGCCCCGGGCGGCAACGGAGCCTCATGGGGTGCCCCCGCCACACCAGCTGATCCCAACCCCCGCATGGGGGGTCTAACCCCCAGCCCCTGGCCCCTCCCCTCCCAAAGCGCAGCAGCTGGGCTCCAGTCCACTACCTCTCCCACGGGCCAGTCTCCCAGGCAGAAGCCTCCTGGCTTTCAGGGCAGGGTTACCAGCCCCTTGGCACCCAACAGTTCCCCAGCTGCTCGCTGCTCTGCCCTGCAGACCCCCGTCCCTGGGCTGGGGCAAAGCCGGGAGCGGGAGCCTGCCCCTCCAGCAACGCAAGCCCAGCAGCGTTGCAGCCCCCGCGTCATGCCTGGCGCTGCAGCCTCTGGCCCCCATGCCCTGCCCCCGGAGCCTCGGCCAGACCCTGCCCAGCCCGTGCATGCCCGGACCCACCCGGGCACAAGTGCGGGGGCCCTGGACGAGTAAGAGCATATCCGAGAGGGAGCCGGGACACCTGGTTTGGCTCCCGGTCGTGGAGGGGAGCGGGTTCGGGGAGCCCAGTGCGGCGGGTCTCTCTGGCTCGGGGGGGAGTGGGGGCTGGTGGGTCAGAACAAGTGGGGACCAGGAGCCCAGACACCCGGGTTCTCATCCGGCTCCGGGAGGGTGCGAGGTCTACCAGGATGCCTGGGGCCTGCCCCAGGTCCACAAGGCGTGCCTCAGTTTCCCCTGCGGTAACACGAGGGGAAGGCCCCCTCGCCCCCCTGGTCACAGAGGGGGGGTCGTCAGCAAACCACCGCCGGCTGGGGGTGCCGTGGAGGGCCACGGGCTGCACGTGGTGCCCCCGCCCCCACTCCAGCCCTGCTCCGTGTCTCCCTGCCCTGTTTGGGGCCTGCTGACAGGCCTATCCTTCACCCCGCTCCCGCCAGCAGGCCTCTCGTGCCCTTTATTTATGCCGTTGCCTGGCGTCCTGGCATCCTGGCCCCTGCTCTGCCGGCGCCGCAGCACGGGGCATCCCCCGGCCCCGCATCCCTGTCTGCCCCCACGCCAAGCGCACAGCCAGGCCACGGCAGATCCAGGGCAGGACCTGGGCTTCTGGGCTCCCGTCCCCCTGCTGCGCCCCCCAGATCCCAGTCCCCTCCCGGAGCGGGAGAGCCCGGCTGTCCGGGGTCCCAGCCCGCAGCCCCCTCTGCCCTCCCGGAGCTGCGGGAGGACGTGGTGGTCCGGGCCACGGGCCGCTCGGGCAGTCGGCCCCACCTGCGGTCGCTGCGCTCGGCGTCCCCGGCACTTCCTCTGCTCGGGCCCCCCGGCTCCGTCCCTGCGACGTCCCCCGGCCCCGTCCTGCCTAGAAGCAATGGGAGAGGCAGGAACGTGAGCCCGGAGCAAGCCCGGCCATGAGCAGAGCCCCCCGCCCTTGGACACGGGCCTGACACGGATGAGGAGGGAGACCCCCACCCTGAGATAGGGCCAAGGGAGCCCCCACCCCGGACAGAGGCCCAGCACATGGCTGGGGAGACCCCGACCCGAACGCAGGACTGGAGCCTGACAAGGGGAAGGACCTCTGACCCGTGCTGCAAGCATAGCCCCGGTGCAGCTGAGGGGCTTCCCGAAAACCGGCCCCAGGCACCAGGGAGACCCCTGAGCGTGTCAGGGTGCTGCTCAGCCCGCGGGGCCGGTCCAGAGCAGGCTGGCGGCCCCCCAGGCGGGCTCGCAGCCCCAGCGCCGTATGTGGCGCTCCGCCCGCGCAGGGCCCCGTGCCAACCGGCATCATCTCCCGCCTGCTCATCCCCGGATTACACCGCTGACCGGGCTCCTGCTCCAAGCCCGGGGCCCCCGAGGAGGCTTATGCTCTTAAGGCCGTGGCATAAATAGCCCGGGGCCCTGAAAGCAGCCTGCGGCGGCCTGCCTTCCCCACCACGCTGGCGCCACGGCCATTAGTCTGCTGTCAGCATGGTCAGCAGCGGGACCCGTGCCGAGGTGTTCTGGGGCCAGGCGTGCCAGCGGAGGACTGGCAGGTGGGGGTGGAGGGAGCCGGGATGCCTGGGTTCGGTTCGGGGAGAGGAGCAGAGCGGGACGGGGAGCCCCGACCCCCGGGATCCCTCCCTGCTCTGGGAGAGTAGGGGGGTTGGGGGAGAGTAGGGCTCTCTGCAGCTGTCCCTGGGGTAAGGTGGCCAGAGCTGGGTATACAGCCCCGCACCCAGTGCTGCGATGCAGCCACCTCTGGGGTAGGGCACTCGAGGGCTGTTTACACAGAGACCCCGCGCCTGGTGCCCAGATGCGACCGCCTCTGGGGGGGGGGAGCGTGAACAGAACATCCTGAGCCCACGGACCGTGTTGTTCTCCTCCCTATGGTGCCAGCCGCCCCTCTCCAGCCCCCCACAACCCGGACCCGCCCCAGCGCTCACTAAGTACCACCTGGCAGCCGGCCAGAGAAGGGCACCCTGCACGCCCTGCCAGCTCTCACATGCCACCCCGCCGTCCTTGCCCAGCATCTTAAAAGCGGTAGGGGACAGCATAGCGTCTCCGAGCCAGCGAGGTCTTGGGGGGCTGCGCGGGGCGTTGGTGTCCCCGGCCGGCCAGGCCAGGCCAGGCCAGGCCGGCTGGGCTCCATCCGGGAGCTCTGCCCAGCCCAGGCTGGAAGAGGGCAGGAGCCCCGCAAGCTGCAGCCCCGGGGCTTGCAGAGAGGCCTTGTGGTGACGTCCTGCCAGCCTCCCGGTTACCCCTGCCCTTCTTCCCACCCAGAACTCAATGCCCCGGCCTGGCCGGCCCCCCAGGGAGCGCGGGGTCCAGCCGTGCACACACGCATGTGCACACTCGCACAGAAGCGCTCTACCCTCGCCCTCTCCACACGCACGGAGAGAGAGATGATCCCCCCAGATCATGACAGACCGGCAGATCTACCCGGACACACGCGCGATGCAGATGCATACACGTATATACCCGGTGGGCCCCCCCCAGCCTGGCTCAGCGCAGCGCGGGCGCACCAGCAACATGCAGGCACACGGACACACTAACACGCAGAGACAGGTACACACACACACACACACGCAAACACACGGCGCCTCTGCCACACAAAGGCACCCGGCCATGCACAAAGAGCCAGGCGCACACCGGCAGCGAGTCAGCAACACACACGCATGCACACTCACACGCACGCAGCCGGCACCGCAGCGCCCTGCCCCCCCTCCCCCATTCCCTGAGGATCTCACACCCCTCCCCCCGCCTCCTCCCCGGGGGCAGAGACCGGCTGCATCCCAGGGCCTTTTGCCACCCAGGTGACACCCGTCATCCTCCCCTCCTCGCGTCCATCTGTCCCCCCATCTGGGCATCTCCAGCCCGGCTCCCTGCCACCCACCCACATCCGTCCAGCGGGGAGGCCGGGACCCCCTGCACGAGAGGATGCACGGACAATACCCCAGCTCACCTACCTCCCAGGGGTCCCCGGGTCCTCAGCAGCCAAGCAGAGCCCCCAGCCCCTGGCAGGCAGGCAGGCAGGCAGGGCACCGGCCGGGCAGCGTTGGCGCTGGCTGCGGCGCGCTGTGCATGTGCGTCACCCGCAGTGGGGCGCTGGGCAGGCAGGCAGGCGCGCTACAGCATCCTCTGGCGCCCACCGGGGCTCCGGCAGCCGGCTACCGCCTGCCCGCCGGAGCCAGCCAGCTGGCCCCGCATGCACACGCACGGGGGGAGGGGAGGAGACAAAGGAAGGGGCTTCTCCAGCTGCAAGCGGGGTGGGAGGCAGAAGGCAGGGCTGGAGCAGGGGCCGCTTGGCACAGGCCCCATGGGAACAGGGTCCCTCCCCCAGCCAGCGCGGGATTGCAGCTGCTTCTGGGGTGGGCGTTGGGGTGGGGATACAGGGCCCCTTGCCCGGTGCCGAGATCCAGCTGGGTGGGGGGCGGCATCGGGGCTTGGGACATGGGGCCCCTCACCTGGCGCTGGGATCCAGATGGCTTGGGGCCGGGGATACGGCGCCTTGCATCTGGTGCAGGGATCCGGCTGACTGGGGGTTGGCGCTGGGGACAGAAGGCCTGAGATGCAGCCGCCTCTGGGGAGGGGGCTTCAGGAGCTGTTCAATAGCCGCCGGGGACTCTGCCCAGCTGTGCGGGACAGGAAGGGAAGCGCGCTCCCAGGGCAGCGACATCTCTGGCTCCTGGGACCACTCTGGGCCCCTCCGACCCTCCCACAGGCCCATGAAAGGGGGCTTGTGGCCCCAGTGGCAGAAGGGCTGGTACACAGGCCTGGGGCCTGCATTTGGGCACCAGGTGAGGGCACCCCTGTTTCAGCAGCTGCCCCACTCCAGAGGCAGCTGCATTTCAGGGGATCCCTGTATCAATAGCTCCCCACCGTGCCCCACCCCAGAGCCAGCCGCACCCCAGCCCCAAGCAGCCCAGAGCCAGCCGCATCCCAGAAACCCCCCGACTTACCCAATGCAGCGTTCCCGGAGAACATCGGGCCGCGTGATTTACAGCCCCAGCCTTTCCCTGCCTGGCTGCAGGGGGCTGGGACCCAGCTCCCCCAGGGCAAGGGCTGCAGGAAAGGGAAGGTCCGCCTGGCGGGCTGGTCTCTGGCTGTAGCCCCCCACCCCCCGGTGAGCCCCTGCCTGAGCTAAACTGGGAACGAGAAAGCTGAGCCCTGCTGCGCTGCCTCGCACCCGGACCCGGACCCCGACCCTGCGGTCCGTGAAACCCAGAGCAGCCCTCACTTGCTCAGCGCAACCCTGCGCCCCTGGGGGTGCTGGCCGATTGGGGGGTAAGGGAGGGGTCTTGGCGGGGGGGGACCCCACTCTGAGGGATCAGAGTCGGAGGAGGCTGGGAGCCAGGACATGTGGGATAACAAGGTTTAGTGGCGGGGGGCTCGGGAGCCTGGGTGCCAGGGCTCCCGCCTGCCTTGCGGGTGGGAGGCAGAGCTGGCAGCAGGGCTCTGAGAGCGGAGCGGGGCGGGGGCCAGGACACCTGGGTTTTCTCCCAAGCCTGCCGGGCTAGAGCAGGGGGGTCCAGGAGCCAGGACACCCGGGTTCTCCAGCAAGCTCCGGAGCTGCTGAGGGGGCTTTCGTGGGGGCGCCAGGGGTAGGAAGCGGGACGCCTGGGGTCGGTCCCAGCCCAGCACTCGCATCTCCCATCCCTCTGCTCCTCAGGCTCTGGGTAGTCGGGGGCTGCGGTCAGGAGTGAGGGGCTCCTGCCCCCACCCGGGGGTGCTGGGACCAATGACGACCCCCTCCCCTGCCCGCGGGGCCCGTGCACCCACCTGTGGGGATTTCCGTGCCGCCCCTGCCCCCCCCAGGCGGGCGCATCCCCTGCCGCGCCGGAGGAGCCCAGCGCCCGAGACTCCAGCTGAGCCCAACAGCTGCGAGTCGGGGAGAAGCACCTGCCCCCACTACCCGCGGGGTGCAGCCATTGGGCACCGGGCTCGTCTGTCACCCGTGGCACCGGGAGATGGGGCGGAGCCTGGTCCGGTATCAATCTGGAGTGAGCCCCCGGGGGTTCGCACTGGTGCCAGAGCTCCCTCCCTGCGACCATCCAGCCAAGGGGAACTTGCTCGCAGGGCTCCGGCCGCCTGGACCCGTTGCCCGCTCGGCCCCTGAGCTGGGAGCAGCCCCTGCCTTGCTTGGTGCCTCAGTTTCCCTGGGCACCCTGGTCTGTTTAGACCGGGAGGCTCCCTCCATGTCCCAGTGGGCTCCGGGCAGCGCCCAGCGCCCACCTTGGCTCAGTGGGGCCTGGGATTTCCACCCCCTCCCTGGCTTCGCAGCCCCCGCCATGGAGCCGGGGGCCCTGCCCCTCTCCTTCCGCCCCGCCAGGCCGGGCCCCCGCGAGACCCGAGCGCAGCGTCCCCCTGGGCCCCCCCCGCGCGGCGCGGACACCCCGGCCCAAGAAGCGGACGGGAGCCGGGCCCTGGGTTTTGCTCTCTCCTTTACTGAGGCCCCAGCGTGGCGCGGGGCAGGCACGGAGGGGCTCCGGGGCAGGGCGAGGGGCGCCGGGCTAGTACTTGGTGCTGAAGCCGGGGAACTCCAGGGCGCGCACCTCCCGCTCGTTGGAGAAGACGGCCCGGTCGATGCGGGACATGGGGCTGCCCACGCTGCGCAGCCAGTTCCTCCTGCCGGGACAGCCCCGCGTCAGCCGGCCCCGCGTCAGCCGGCCCCGCGGCCGCCCCAGCCCCGCTTGCCCTCCGGGGGGTTGCCGTGGCAACCTCCCTCACTTGTGATGAAGGGGAAAGAAGGGGGCAGAGGTTGCTATGGAAACCCCCCCTTATCACCCCCTCAGTGGGGGGAATGAGGGATGCCCCGTTGCCACAGCAACAGCCCCAATCTGGTCAGGCCCAGAGGGGAGGGGGGCTGGTTGCTATGGCAGCTGTCCCACTTTCTCTGACTCCTGGCACTAGTGGGGGGGTCCTGTTGCTATGGAAACCCCCTCCGTTGTCATCTCCCCACTGGTTGCCATGGCAGATGCCCCCCCCATCACCTCCCTGGTGGCTGGGGGCGATGGAGGACAGTGAAGGGGAGCCTCTGCCCCCCCAGCAATTAAGCAGGCTAATTAGCATGGGGGAGGGGGCAGGAGGAGACCCAGATTTCCCTGGTGCTGATTGGCCGGCCAGGCCGCGTGGGGGGCGCCCCAGTTGCAGGGCCCCATTTAAGCAGAGGGGCTGAGCAGAGGCTGCTGGGACGGGGGCGTCTGGGCCCTGTGCCTCGGTTTCCCCTCCCGACTCCCCCTGCACCGAGCCTGGGCTGGAGTCTGCCCGGTGCCCGCCGCCCCGACCTCGGCCCGGGAGCTCCCCCGACCCCGGGGCCTGGCACTTCACCCCCACTCACATGATCTCCACCTTGTCCTTGGGCCCTTGCACCTGCCCCGTCACGGTCCCGCGCGGCGTGTTGCGCACCCAGCCCACCAGGCCCAGCTTCCGGCCTTGCTCCTCCGTGTACTGGGAGAGGAGAGGGGCACGGCATCAGCAGCCTCCTGCTTGCCCAGCCCCAAGCCCGCGCCCGCGGCTGCCCCAGCCCCAGCCCCAGGGGGACCGGACGCCCGTCGCCCCTGGCACCTGGGCTCTGGCACCGGCCTGGCCTGGCTGGGACCCCCGGCCCCCCTCCTTAACTCCCCCTCCGCTCTGCAGCCGCTCAGGTGGGCCCCCATGCCGGCTCCCGGCTCTGCCTGCTGGGGCAGGGCAACAGATGCCAGGGGGTGCCCCCGACCCCTCTTACCTTCCTGAAGAAGACACCTGGGGGGAGAAGGAGACGGTGCGTTGCAAAGGGACAGCTCAAGCCAGCCCCGCTCAGGGAAACGGGGGGGGGCATCCTCCCCCCTCTGGCCCTGTCCCCGCCGGGCAGCGGCCCTGAAGGCAGGGCAGGGCAGGGCAGGGGGGTGATCCTGCACCTGCTCGCGCATCGTGGGACCGGGCTGCCGGCCAGACGAGCCAGAGCCCAGGTGTGCGGGGCCCAGCGCGCCGCGCCGAGCGCCCCTCCCACAGCTGGGGAGCCCAGGACCCCGCTCTCGCCCCCCGGCCCACCCCCACAGCTGGGGAGCCCGGGACCCCCGCTCTCGCCCCCCAGCCCACCCCCACAGCTGGGGAGCCCGGGACCCCCGCTCTCGCCCCCCGGCCCACCCCCACAGCTGGGGAGCCCAGGACCCCGCTCTCGCCCCCCGGCCCACCCCCACAGCTGGGGAGCCCAGGACCCCGCTCTCGCCCCCCGGCCCACCCCCAGAGCTGGGGCTACCCCATGAGACCCCCCCCGCCCTCCCAGAGCCGGGGGCAGACCCGAGGAGTGCAGACCCCGGCCCCACCCCCACTAGGCTCAATCCACCCCATCCCCTTCCTGCAGGCGGGGGAGAGAGCCCCAAGCAGGGGGGCTAGGAGCCCCGGCCACCCCCTCGCCATGCCCCCGCCCCTCCCGGAGCGGAGAGCCCCCTCCCCTTCCCAGAGCAGGAGCCCCCTCCCCTCCGGCTGGCGCCAGCTCCCCGCCGCACCCCAGCCGGGGGCTCACCCTGCACATCCCCATGGATCTCGTAGTCGAAGGCCCAGAGCCCGGGGGCCGCCATGGCGGGGGCGGGGGTGGGTTATCCGAGCCGCCGCAGCCACCCGTGTCTGTCTGCCTGTTACTATATCGGGCTGTGGCTGCAGTGCCCGCCCCTCCCCCACTCCTTAGGGATGGGGGACCCCCTGGACAGGGACCCTGGATGCCTGGGGTCCCTGCAGGGAGAAGCCCCCCCGGTACCCCTATGTCCCCTAGGTCTCTATGGGGGTGAGAGCAGGGGGCCGTGAGCCCGGACACCTGGGGTCCCCGCAGGGAGAAGCCCCCCCGTACCCCCATGTCCCCTAGGTCTCTATGGGGGTGAGAGCAGGGGGCCGTGAGCCCGGACACCTGGGGTCCCCGCAGGGAGAA
>JAGPOW010000874.1:644936-660062 GCA_030014935.1 Caiman crocodilus
GGGTCATCTGACCCCGGTGCTCTTTCCTGCCAAGGCAGGGGGTCGGACTAGATGATCTGCCCAGGTCCCTTCCGACTCTAGACACTGATACTATGATACCTGCACCACAGCCACTGGACAGCTGGACCTGCCTTCAGTCCTGCTCCTGTCCACCCTGTGTCTGATTTGTTGTGTGTTTGAATTCCCTGGGAACAAACCCACCCAGTACAGGGTCCTGGATAGTGGCACACCTTTATCAGACAAGTTGAGAAACGTTACCAGTATAACAGTAGAAGAAAGGATGGCTTGATTAGCAGAAGATCTCGGGTTGTCAACATCTTTGAAGCAAAGAGCAAAAATTAAATTGAAATCAATAGTCTCTTCAGTCTACCTGATAGATATGAAGCTGATCCTGTAAGCAGCTTGTTTTAAACTTTGAATGGAACAAACATCAGGGGGTGGGGGTGTAGCTGCACCACCAAAACCTTGCTCTGCATCCACCCCTGGCCTTAAGCCGCAGATCTATGCTGTCTTCTGACCTGTGCCTCTGTTTCCTCCTTTTCTGGCTGCCATGGTATCTCAGAGCTGAACTAGCACTATGGTTTCTGAACAGCTTCCCTGCCAAGCTGAGGTTCAGAATTTCCTTTCAAGTCCTGGGCTCCAGTAGGACTAGGGCTAGGCCTGCCTAGCCACAGCATTATCTGATGCTGTGTGCTCTCCACTCCCTGTGACCATCAGAGGGAGCCAGTGGGCTACACAAGCCAAGCATTGCCTGGGCTGCATGTCTCATACTTCACAGCAGCAACAGGTAGAAATGGCAGGACACAAAGCACCTGTGTGCCTTGCTGCTTTGCTCCAAGCAGCCTATGTACGGGAGGCTACAAACAGCCACATCTGACATCAAGTTCTGATGCCCAGTCTTACAGTGTTTAACGGCTGAGGCTTGGCCTGCTCTGAAAGGGACTGAGCATAGGTTGAATCTAATTAGTACTGTTCCATTTCAGTGCATGTCTGCATGGAAACAGGAACCAATGCTGGTGGATGCTAGTTCTGGTTCCTACTGAAACCGGTGTTGGGGCAGCAAAAATCAGACAGTGATTCCAAACGGATCAGCAAGAAAACTTCCCGAGGCTTCCCCTTCCCTCATTTAGTGGCTGTGCCTGCTCTTCATTAGGAGAAAGCCCAGTGTACCCTGAGGAGAGCAACCCTGTCCACCCTGAGGAGAGTGACTGCTGAAAACTGATCAACTGCAGATCCAGGACCAGTGCTTGGCTACAGAGAAAACTGACTAAAATGTTAGTTACCATACCCAAGCCCAGCTTAGTCTGCCTGATGCCCAGGTCTTTAAGTTTTACCACCTGACAAAGAGTCTGTCCAGCTTGCCAGCACCAGTGCTAGGTCTTTGCATACCCTAACCCATCCTTGGTACTGCCTCGTCAACCAGCTGCTGTGCTGTGGACCTTCAACAAGGGTACTTGGTCCATCGTGCCAGGAGCCTGCCTGCCCAAAATTGGTTGGTGCTGATTACTGTGACTGTCATGGAGTGCCCCAGTCATGGATTCATTTTACTTCTGCTATCCTTCAGAGTAGGTTGTCTTGCTGAATTAGTGAAAGGATAATTCAGGTGAAAGGGGCTGGAGCTGCACATGGCCATTGAAGAGTTTCCCTGGGGAGGTCACAACTGTCTCAGCACTTAGTATGCTTTAAAACAAGGTGCTACGGGGAGCCATTATGCACAGGCCCCTGGGAGAAACTCAAGCCTTGCAGGCCTGACTGCTCTCTTGGCTTTCTCTGACATCTCTGTGGCAGTAGGATCAGGTCCCAGCTCCATCTCCAGTTTCTCTGGCTGTAATGCACTGTGGAAATGAGGTTGGCACTGGGAAGACAGTCCCTTGCAGCAGCGTGTTGCTTTTTGCTGAACATGAGAGGAATTATGAGGAGGCATTGCCATTGCCTATAAGTACTGGAGCAGTGAGCGCCTTTGTTCTCTAAGGCCAGTTTGAATGAGGGACCTGGTAGGGGCAGGCTGCCTTCTAATGGACACACTTCAGGATGGGAACAGCTCTGCAAAGACAACACAGCTACTGGGACATGTAGCCAGGCCTGAAGACACCCCTTGGCCCAAGCCTGTCCTCCCCTTAATCCCAGAGAGACCATGGGTCTCAACATACTGGTTTGCTGCTTTGTATTAAAGGGGAGGAGCCTTGAGCCCAGGATGACTCCTGGGTGGGATGACTTGGGAAGTAGGGGTGCACAGATAAAGATTTTTTGGGGCCGATACTGAGGGCCAATTATTAGCTAGCTATATTGGCCGATACTGATCTGATTGCTCATATGCAGCTTGGCAGCTTAGAGAGCAGTGTCTGGTAAGTAAGTCTGGGGGGTGGGAAAGGGGCAGTGGGAGGGAAGAGGCATGAGGGGCAGATCGAGGTCTCCCACAGTGAGAAAGGGAATGGGGTTGGCGCAGGGGCAGGTGCTGCCAGCCGGGGTGGGGTGCGAGATGGAGCCAGGGGTGGGGGAGTGCAGCTGTCATTATTGTGTGCACCCCGGGGGGAGGCATGGGGTGAATGTGCCCTGGATTTGTGTGTGGGGTCAGGCTGCCTGCTGCAGGCTTGGGCCAGGGCTGTGCATGGGGTGGGCAGGGGTAGGGTGGGCAGTGGCAGTGATACTGAGAGGGAGGCCTTCAGAGAATTTGGGGTGGCTATAGCCAACCCAGTAGCCTTCCCCTCCCAGTGCTGCTGCAGCCCACCCTCCCCTTGCAACCCACAGCTTCACCCTGCCTCGGCTGGACAGTGTCTGCCTCTGCCCCCTTCCCTCCCTCATTGTGGGGGCTTCAGTGGGCCTCCCCATACCCCCCATAGCTCCTTCCTCCCCACAGGCTTACTGGCTGGACTCTGCTCTCCATGTTGCCAGGCTGCACTCCTGACCACATGCACACTATGGCTCCGTGCATGCATGGGCCATTTATCAGTGACATTATCAGCCCCATTGGCCAAAAAAAGCTGATTGCCAGTAAGTCAATTTTCCTTTTATTGGTGCTGATACAATATGGACTGATAGACCAATGCACTTTTAGTGGAAAGTGTAGGCTGTGCACTTTGGGGAAACATAGGTATATCAGAGCAGCTGCTCTCAGTGATTTACCATCTCTTTCTGCCCACAGGAGTACACCATGTTGTGTCTGTTGTGTGGCAGGGCTGAGGACTCCATCAGCATCCTGCCCGATGACCCTCGCCAGATGGCCCCGCTCTTCTGAAACTGGCACCCAGGGTAACACACCCACTAGCAGTGAAATGGCAGGGTGAAGGGGGTGGGAAATGTGCAGTTTGTTCTGAATGAGCATCATGTGGATTGACCCCACAAATGGCTCCTGCCCACGCCATGGATTGGAGTCTCAGGCTCCAGGGCCTTGCTTGGAGCATACCATACTGCCCTTGGTACAGTGGGCACAAATAGGCCAGTGCCTGCTTTGCAGTGATGTCCTGCAGGTGAAGAGAGGCAGTAGCAGTGAAGATGCCTAGGATGCAAAGACCGCACAAGCAGCAGCTTGCTTTGTGAAGGGCAGGACTGATGGGGTTAGGGAGAGGATGGGGATGTGCTTGGATACATAGCCACACTTGGCAATTGGTGGGATTGGGATCAGTCTCTGGCACAAACAAATATATGGGTGCGGACACACAACACAGGTACTGCAGAGGAACTTCTGCCAGATATTATTTAGTAAGGAGTGGACACAGCCTCCTGCAGGTTGGCCTCCTGCAGTGTGTGCTTCAGAGTGTTTGCCTACTAAATGCTGGGAGAGCTTATTTGCATTGTGCAAGGGGGGAGATGGAATTGCTTAGGGCAGGGATCAGCAACAATTGTTTGCCTGCGTGGGGCCCCAGAATGACCCACCTGAGGTTGGAAAAGGTGGCAATTAAATACCTGGCCACCACAGGCACTTTTCTCCGGTGCTCAGCTACAGCAGGATGAAGCAAAAGCCTTCTGCTTTAGCCTGTGTTGCCTGATTGTGGTGCAGCAGCATGGGCAGAGCTCCCCCTCTGCTAGAGCCGCAGGTACCCAAGTGCATCACAACACGGGGAAAGCCCCTGCTGCTGAAGGCACAACTCCATAGTCCAGATCCAAAGGCTATGCAGGTCATGGATTTCTGACCTCTGACTTAGGGAAGCAGACACAAACTTTAGTTACTCCTTGTTTTCCAAGGATTAAGTTTATCCTGGAGCATTATGGCTCACATGCCTATCATGTGTCCACTTCACTTTTACCCAGAGTAAAGTTAGGCAGAAGGCAGGGCAGAGGGACCTTAGAGACAAATTGGTTCAGCATGAGCTTTTGTAAGCAACAACCTACTCCATCAAATATTAGGAATTTACAAGAAAAGATTTTATGTAGGAGGGAAAGGGGCAGGGAGAGGGGATCTGTTAAGAGGTAATGAGTGAGTTGATTAGATAAGTTGAAATAAGCAAAGCAGTTAATACCTGGAGGAAAACTAGAGTAAATGCCTAGGCCAGGTAATGGGTAAGAATTCAGTCCCCCTTGAAATCATGATTAGTACAGTCTAGTCTGTGGATGATTTCTTGTTCTGAGATTTTATGTTAGAGTTGGTTTTTAAAAGTTCTTTTGTTTAAGGACAGCTGCTCTGGGGTCAGAGATGGAGTGTCCAGGGAGGTTAAAGTGTTGTGCCCACAGGCTCTTGTGTTTCTGGAGTTTATGTTGAATCCATGTCCATTCATTCTTTCATGGAAGAATGTCCCGGCTAGCTTAGACAACAGAAGGATGCTGTAAGCAGGTGATGACACAGATGACAGTACAGGAAGAGGTGAATGAACCCCAGACACTATAATTTGTGTTGTTCAGCCCAGTGATGATGTGGTCTGTGTTGATGAGGAGATACAACTAGCACCTGGGCCTGTAGCAACACCTGGTGGCCTTGTGAGGATTGGAGTTAGTTGGACAGGCTCATCCCTTGAGGCTAGCTTGACAGTCAAATTGAATTATTCATGAGCAAACCTGCCATGTGTCCACACCCTTACATTTGTTTTTTGTATCCCCAGTGGCTACTGAGAAGCATCTATTCCTTTGCTGCTGTATACCTGGGAGGTTAATCTTACAGTAAGCCTGCAGGACCACTCATGACTCATCCGCCCTGTGTCTGTTACACAGCCACAAACATGCCCTACTCACTTGCTCCCCACTCCACATGCTCCACATCCTGAAAACAAGGTGCTGAAGCTGCTGTGGTGTAATGCTGAGCATGTGCCAGCAAGCATGCCGGAGACCGTGCTGAGGCTGCTGCCTCACTATTAGGTCTTGGTGTTCTCGAGGGTGGTACAAATGGGCCCTTATTCTGCTCTGTTTTTTCACAGGTATTTTCAACTCAGTTATGACATCAAACCATCACCAAAACAAAGTGTTTGGACCTGCTGCCCTTTGCACCCATATTTTGCTCCTTGGGAATCCCAGAAGCTGGTCTGCTCTTCTCCTTGCTGTGCACTGTGTAGCATGATTGCTTGTATTTATCCCTCTACATCAGGGGTTCCCAACCTTTTTATGCTGAGGACCGGCAAACCATGGAATGGAAGTGATCGGCATACTGTGCATTGGCAGCCAACCCTTGTTTATACTAAGTATAAACAAGGGTTGGCTGCCTGCCCTTAGTATGTTGGCACTGCTGGTCCGCAGTTTGCTGGTCTGGCAGCCAACCCTCCTGTGGACCAGCAGCCAACCCTTCATAGCCTGGTACCAGGGGTTGGGAACCCCGGCTCTACATGATGGGCTGTTCAGAGCAGTGCTGGGGATGTTCTAGCAGCTTTGTGACAGAGGCTAAACCAGAGTGTTGCATTCCAGACCCATAGTTTCTCTTTGCCCTAAAGATAAGGGTAGCTGCCGTGCGGCCCCAGGGCTATCCCTCCCAACCATGTCCCTTTGTTCCCTCTCCTCCTCCCATCTCCCCTCCCTTCCTGGTTAAATTCTCCTTCAGACAAAAGACCTAGCAGACACCGTGTTCTCATGCACGTAATAAAATCTGTGCTTTGGGACAGTGCCAGCATCTCCTTCACAGCAAGTCCAGAGCCCAGGGTACATTGAGCATGTTGAAAGACAGAGTGGTGTGCTGCCCCTTATTGCTGAAGCAATAAGAGGAAAGCATCTGTCCCTGGTGTTGCATCCCTATGGCACTATAATGGCTTATATCAGGCAAGGAAACTAAAACACGGTTGTCCTAAACTAAAGGGAAATTTACTGAATCCTAACAGATACAGCTCTAATTAGAAATGAAGCAGCATTAGCAGTTAAAAATTTTAGGTTTGTAGTTAGTCAAAGTAAATGTTCACCACCCCGTATTGTTGCGAACGCAACTTCATTGGTTGATCAAACCAAGAATTCTTGTCTGGGGCTCCTTGTTCCCACGTCTGATGTTGAGGATCTTGGATCAGCGACAGGATCTCTTCGGGCTTCTTCCAGAAGTGGTCTGAAGGATACGCTCTCACCTCTCTTTATATACCATAGAGCTTGCATTTCTTAAACATAAAATGAGTTCAAGCCTTCCTCCTAATGCATATTAATAATCTTCTGTTTGGCAATTATGATTAACTTTAACTGGAATTTTCTATTCTCAGGTAACCTTTTCATAGTTAGGTGGGGGTAGGTTTTGCTCTGACTGTTACTTTTTGGCCCAGATTATATTTATTCAATTTAGCTAGACAACTTCCTGTTGCTTTTTAAGTCAGGGACAGTATTTTTCCATCTTCTCCTTTCATTGGGCGTATGTCTCAACCACAATTCAAGCTAAGCATGCGGTTTGAGTTAAGCACAAAGGTCAAACCCAGGCCTGAAGGCTTCTGGGTTCCAATGCTGAAGGGGCCCAAGACCCCTGACCTCACCTAGTAATGGGTTAATTTGTTCAACAGTTCCCTTTTCCACTTATAGCACCCAAGTCCAGATCATTTATAAACACACTGAAGAGTCAGGTCTGAGGATGGAGCCCTGGGGGATGCCACTGGTTACAGTGGACCAAGTTGATTTGATTCCATCAACTTTCAGAGTCCCTCCACAGAGCCAATTCCCTAGCCCTCCGTGACATTGTCAAGGCGTGAAATTGGTGAAGCCATGCATGGATGGAGCAGGTTTAAAATAAAAGGTGGGAGAAATGTGGCCTGAACCTCAGTAGGAGTTTCTTGAGACACCCCAGGTCCCACTGCTTTGGGTACCCTGCTGCCCAGTAGGGTTGTGCGAAATTTTGATGGCAGTTTAGTTTCAACACTGTTTTGACTCGTTTCAAGCTCAAAACAGCAAAATCAAAATGAAACAGAGAGCTTCGAAACAGCCTCGAAATGAAACAAGGCAAGTTGAAATGTTTCAAGTTTCAAAGCTGAAGCTGGGCTTGCCTGCAGGGAAACAAAAAGCAGGGGCAGGCAATTATTTTGGGCGGAGGGCCGCTTACCCAGTTTTGGCAGGCTGTCTAGGGCCGCATGGGTAGCCCCGCTCCTTGACAGGTGCCCCACCCTCTGGTCACTGTCTTGGGACCAATATCCCAGGGCCAGCACCAATGGGTCCCAGCTGGGATCCTGTGCTCCTGCCACCTTGCCCTGGGCCCCACCAGCACTGGCCCCATGACACTGGTGTGGGCTCTGTGCTCTCACAGGCTTCCAGCGTGCTCATACCCAATGCCCCCTAGCCACACAGTACAGGTGGGGGGCAGCGCTCAGCCCCAACCCCCTGCTCACCAGCAAAAGCTGGTGCTGAGAGTGAGGAAAAGTGACCCCTCACCTGCCTCACTCCCCACTGCAGGTGCTCGTGGCCTGCGTGGGCCTGTCTGGAGCAAGCACAGGCAGCGTCATGCAGGCTGCAGCGTGGGACACTGGCCATGGGGTGGGTGAGGGGCCACTTTTCTCTACGCTCAGCACAAGCTTGTAACCTGCCCCACTGCTAGCCTGGCAGTGGGGCTGGGTTACAAGCTGGTGCTAAGTGCTGCGGGGGGAGAAGGCAGCCCCTCCCTGCCCCATGCCCTGCGCCCCGTGCTGCAGGCATTCAGAGGCCATGGGGCAGGCCAGAGGCTGCTTTCCTCTGTGCAGGGAAGGTGGCCGGGGAAACGCTGGCGGGGGGGAAGCGGCCCCTTCCACGGCCAGGGCCATGCGCTGCAGGTGCTCACAGCCCGGGTGGGGCTGTCCAGAGCGGGCACAGGCAGCCCAGGGCACGGAGTGTGGGAAGAGGGGTGCTTCCTGCTTCCTCACCTGAGCTTCCCAGCCCAGAAACCCCCTGGGGCTTCTGGGTGGGGGCAGGGCGGGCAAAGGCTCCCCCTGGGTCCTTCTGCCCTTGGTACCTGTCATTTTTGACAGGAGCCAAAGGCAGAGAAATATTGATTTTCTACATTTTTTTAGGGGCCCTGCAGGCCAGATAGAATGGCCTTGCGGGCCAGATGCGGCCCACGGGCTATATTTTGCCCACCCCTGAACTAAAGGAGAGGGAGGGGGAAGATGGGGGAAGGAGTGCTCACATTATTGACTCTGTAGCTGGCCTCTGATTGGCATCCTTCCCTGAGGTCCTTTCCAATCCCCGTGCTGGGGGGGGGCGAGGGATAGAAAAACTGCATAAGAGGCAGCATTGTTTGAACTGCCCTGCTTTCTGCCTTGGTGTCAGGTACTGAGCTACGTGTTCCAGTGTTGCCTGTCAGCAGCTAGAGGTGCAGGGCCCCAGAACCCAGACTCCCCCAGCACCGATCTCCTTAACAGCTGGCAGGCTTCGTGGCCACAGCAGGGGCTAACATGCCTGGAGCTTTCACACTGCTGTGCCTTAACACACACAGTGTCGCCCATGTCATGAGTTTTGCTTGTCCGCAGCTTGAGGTGCAGTTCCCCCCAAACCCCTGCACTTATCTCCTTGAAACTTGGGAGGCTTTGTGGCCTCAGCAGGGGGTAGCATGCCTGCATAACACATACATGTGACGTGCGTTTTGCTTTCAAGACTTTGAAGTGCAGTTTCCCTGAAACCCCTGACCCTATTCTCCTTGAATCTTGGCAGGCTTCATGCCCTCAGAAGGGGCTACCATTCCTGCAAGTTTCATCCAAACTGGGCCAGAAATGACAGTTATAGGCTGGTTTGAGTTTCCCCATTATATCCCATGGGTGAAACAGCGAAAGTGTTTTGACAAAACGAAACAACAGTGGTTTCAAATCGAAACAAAACGCTGTTCCGTCAAAACATAAGTCGAAACAGAATGGTACCATTTCGCACCGCCCTACTGACAAGCTGGTTGGCAAAGATCCCTAGCTGTTCCTAGCTACCCTGCCTGTGGGAGAAAGCAGTAGGCCTGTGCACCTGGACTGGCCTATAGTGTGATGTATCTCAGTGTGTGGAAGGGGCATTGCAGGCAGGTGGGATAAAGAGTGTGAACAGATCCATCTGGGGAGTGGGCTGACCTGAGTGCCAGGCTGCAGTGAAATCTTGAGCGCTGCTCACTGTTCCTCAGCTGCCCTAGATAAGAATGGGCAAGTAGGGGGTGAGGCCTGTCCCCACCTGCTGAGTTCATTAGGGTTCCTTGGCCAGAATGTGGGCCATGGCTCTGACTGCATAGGCCCAGGGATTGCCACAGTCAAGTTATTCTTGGGAGAATGTACAGGCCCTATCTCATGGCATAGGCATATTGTGCTAGCTGCTTTACACATGCAGCATGGGACATGGCCTTTGCCCAAGAATGGGGGAAGGAAGCTGAGGCATCAAGTGAAGCTGTTACCCAGTACGTTTTTAGAAGAGCTTGGAGGAGACCTGGGGTCCCGAGTTGCTGGCTAGAGCCATCCTTGCCATGCAGTGTGGCCTCTTACTGGGAAGTGGTAAGCTGGGAAGGACTGTGGGTGGAGAGATGCTGAAGGGAGGGTGTGAAGGGTCTGGTTTGAGCAGGCAAACCAGTGTCTGATAATCCTGCCCCTGAGCCACACTGAAGACCCATCACAATATCAAACAATGTGGAACCTAAATCCAGCTGGGCTGTGGCAGGCTCAAGTTGCCATTCCAGGGACTGTGGAGTTGGCCCAAGGGTGCTCCACATGCTGGGGCAGCATCATGCCCCCAGGGGTTCTCAGTGACAGCTGGGCTAATGGAGTGGGGCCTCTCCTTGCTCCTTCCACCTGCCTACACTAGAAGTTAGGCACAGAAAGTCCAGTGGGCAGGGAAAGGCCTGAGGAAGATATCATCTGCTACACAGCTGCTGTGCTGCCCAAGAGGCAGCAGTCCTTGGGCTCCTTGGGTTGGGTGGCCTCAGGTGGAGAGGGGGTGAAGGGGGGGAAAGTTTTGCTCAAAGGAGCCACCAGAAAGTCCTGCCTGAGGGTCCCAAGTGTGTGGGGCTCAACCTGGAACAGCAGTGGAGAACCTGGAGAAGGGATTGAGGACACCCCCATCCTTGGCCCCTGTCCTGCTCACTCTTGAGCCTTTTCCAATGCATTTCTTGAACAGGGGCATGATGCTCCC
Source organism: Caiman crocodilus (assembly GCA_030014935.1). Lineage (NCBI taxonomy): Eukaryota > Metazoa > Chordata > Crocodylia > Alligatoridae > Caiman > Caiman crocodilus. Next base: position 655,377 of record JAGPOW010000874.1, read on the forward strand.
AAGACATCCCCAGGGCTAGATTTACAGTGAACAGCTCTCCTGCTGGTTTGCTTCTCAGGCATTGCTGAGTTTTCCTTCAGCCCCCAGCCATTGCATCCTTTGTGATATATTGCTGCAAACTTCCCTTGCCAGGCATAAGCTGCTGCCTTCTCCATTCAACAGGAATTCCTTCCTTGTCACTGCTAGTTCCTCACTTTTTTTTTAAATGGAAAATTTTTCATGTTCCAGGGCAAATCAGCCATAGCAATTCCAAATCCATGAGTCATTCAAGAACCATATAAGACCCTGCTACAGGCAAGCATCCTCCACCCCTGCCTGGGGCTTCAGATGCTTCCAAATGTTTTGGTGGACATCCTCCATGCAGGCCCAAGCCCAGAGGCTTGGGGTTCAGATCAGATGCCCCCAAGTTTCACCTGCTCTCAACCATATGGTCACGAGAACCAGCCAGGGAGGACTCTCCCTTTCCGTGAAGTCCATGTGTAACGGAGATCTTCCCACTAGAAGTGAAAGGGGGAGGCTATCTATGCATTACAACAGTCAGGGTACTACCCCTGCCAAGAAAGTGGTTCCCCCCTGTAACTAGGAAAACCTCCTTAGTGGTCATGGTATTTCCCCCACCTCACTCCTTTTGGCCCTCTCCCCCTCATTTCACTCTTCCCTTGTGTGCCCTTTCTGCCAGCCCTACAACAGAGAGTGCTGTGCCCACCAGCAGCCTTGGCAGATGGGATGCTACAACTCTATGCTGGCTGTCTTTTGCAGGGAGGAGAGGGTTTACTTCCTCCCTCCCTTGCTTCATGTCTACAGTGGCTGGTAAAGCCCCCCTGCTGCCCCTAGGGCTCCCTGGGTTGTGCCATCCCCCTGGCAGAGCAGCTTTGGCCCCTGGCTCCCTGCCCTGGGTGGGTGCAGCCCCTCCACAGAGGGGCAAGGCAAGCCTAGGCTTCATTTTACCTCCCCACACTTTGCAGAACCTCAGACTAACACTCCCACAAGTATCCCCACCCCTGCACCCACTGACTAATCATTTAACTTGTTGTAATAATAACAGGTGAAACAAATTTAATTGGTACTTACATCCTTACTGCTGACAGGCGTGAGAAAAATCCCCAAAACCATGCGTTACCAGAAGAAGCAATGCATTAATTGGACCCAGCTCCTCAGCATCTGTATAGATCTGGCACTTTAGTGGGGCTTTTTGGCAATTTTATCTAATAGCTGATTCAATTAGCAATTAGATAAAAGCGCCCCGTCTATACAGACATTGGGCAAGCAGGGTCAAATTGATGTGATGCCTTTTCTGGGTATGCACTGGGCTTGGCACAGAAGCCCACAGTTTCAAATGAGCTGTTTTGTTGGGAGGGGTTTCCCTCATGTCTGTCAGAAGCCCAATCTGAGTCTACCCCTCAAATATTTTTTTCTGACCTGCACCTGAACTGCAAAATGTGAACTAATTTACATTCCCACCTGAACCTGACCGGGTTATAGCTCACCCATGGACACCTGCGGGTACTGGGTGCTGCAGCAGGCCTTGCTGCTGGGGCGCACAAACAGAAAACGCACAGCTATTTTTCAGCTCATTTATTGGACTCAGCATTGCACAAAGTGCCCCGCTGGCAGGCAGAGAGCTAGGCATGCAGGCCCTTCACCCCATTCAGGCCCCCTTCCCCAAGGCGTTTACAAAGGGGGCCGTCACCCAGTAAAAGGCTGCTGTCAGCCCTGGCAGGCGGCACACTGCATGTTGAGATGAGAGCTAGGGAGGACTGGCACTAGCCCACCTGCTCCCTTCCTGCCCTGCCAAGCCCCCTACTTGGCAAGCTTGAGGAGGCGCTGGATGTCAGGCTCCACGTGGCTGGTCAGGAACTTGGGGCTGTAGCGCTTGAACGGCTCGCCCTCGGGCCCCACCAGGAACTTCTCAAAGTTCCAGGTCACGTCCGCGCGTTGCACGGGGCTCCACACCAGGAACCGCGGGTCTGTCATAAGGGCGGCGGGGTTATCGACGGGGGCAGGTAAGTGGGCCTTCAGGTAGGCGAAGACTGGGTGGGTGTCCTGCCCATTCACCTGACATTTCTGGAAGAGGGTGAAGTTGGGCTCGAAGCCTCCACCTGGGCGCACATACTTCAGGCTGTTCAGGATCTCCTCATTGGTGCAGTTCTCCTGCAGAGGACAGGACAGGACAAGGACACCTTAAGCAGGGTGCCGTGCGGTGCCCAGCCCAGCCCAGCCCTGCCCTGCCCTGCTGACTCATCCTCTGGCTGACACATCCGAGCCCCCCACCCCCAACAACATGCGCTCTGCCCCTGGCTTAACCAGTTCTGCCAGCTGGGGCCTCTCCCACAAGCGCTCAGACAGCTTGGGGCCCAGAGACGGGAGAACCGAGGGGGGCTGCCCCATGGTGGTACTCCTGCATGCAGCACTGCCAGAAGAGGCCTTGTTTCGTGCTCTGAGCCCCCAACCTTGCACCAGGCCCTGCTCAAGACCAGGACCTTTCACTACCCTGGGCACCCCTGACCCCAAGATAATGTCAGGGTCAGTCATATCAGGCATTACATGGATTGGAAAAAATCAGTGCCACCCCTGATCCCTCTCAAGAGCCATTAGGCTGGATCCTAACAAGATGGGTTGCCGCATTTTAAGGGGGCTGTGCAGTGATGGGAGGGAGGGGGAGCCGGATAGAGAGTGCCATTGTGCTACCTAGACAAGGAGTGAGAGTCAGGCAGTTAGAGGCAAGACAGAGGAAACTGATGCACAGAGAAGGGGATATGGCCACCAGCCGGGAAGAAAACCCAGGCATCTCAACTCCCAGCCCAGTGCTCTGGTCACTAGGCTACTCCATAGCTTCCAGAAAACATGCCCTCCCCCACAACAGCATCATTTAGAGCCAGGGGAAGATGTTATCCCAGGCAATAGCTCTGAAGGTCTGTCCCGGGAGGAACCTGTCTCCCTCCCCATAGAGGATGGAGCAGCTCTAGCGACTCCTTATAGCTAGTGCTCAGTGCTGCAGAGAGGGCTGGTCTTGGCAGGCACTCGCATGGCTAAGACATGCAGGGAAAGTGACGTGCAGCGATGCCCCTCCAGGTCCTGCTGCCTGGGAAGAACACTGGTGGCCGGCACACCAGTCCATACTTTGAGCAGCAGCACTGGCCCACAAGAGTGCAGCTGCAACCAGTGCCACTCAGGAGGATCTCAGCCTCCTGGGATGAGCAAAGTCTTTGCAAAGGGGTGTGGAAAGGGGAACATCACTGTGGTGAAGGGGCAGCTGGCTCCTGCGAGAGGGATATTGCAGATGGAAACAGCTCCAGAATTGATGTCAGAGTTGGGACCAATGTCACTGCATGGATCTGAAAGAGCGATTCTCCTCCCTCCCCCTAGTGCCCGCCCTAGGCCCACATGCCCCTAAAGGGGCTGGTGCTGTACATAGACATCATTTCTAGATGCTGGCTGTGGAAAGCACCCAGCCAGTACTTCACAACAGGGATGATTCTGTCACAGACATTAGATGGCTTGGATGGGTCAGTTAATGTCCCTCTGATGGAAAGGGGGAAGAAACAGCGCAGGGACCACTTACCTGGTAGCCAAACTGGTTGCAAGGAAAGCCCAGCACAACCAGCCGCCGGGGGTACCTAGCCTGCAGCTGGTTGAGCTGGGTGTAATCCCGCACCGTCGTGCCTCAGAGTGAAGCCACATTCTCGATCAGGACCACCCGGCCGCGGAAGTTGTTGAAATCCACTTTCTCCCCTTGCAGGGTGATAGCGCTGAGGTCGTAAAAGGACTTGGCTATGGGCGTCATGGCTGCTGCTGAGGAGTGAGCCCAGCAAAGCAGCAGGAACCAGCTTAAGGCTGTCTCTTGCAAGCCACGTGACCAACTGTTCCAAAGGTTTCTCTCTCTCTCTTTCACTCTTTCCCTGGTGTGACTTTACGGAAATCAGAGACCTCACCTGTGAGTGATCTGGCTGCTTTCAGATGCAGAACAGAAGTAGCAGGTCAGGCCAGTACAGGTCTCGTTGCAAGGCTGATGGCTCCAGAAGGGTACTCAGACCAACATGATATGCCTGGTAGCTTTCAATTATTCATGCAAGTCACATTCTTCTAGGACACTGCAGCTGCCAGGTTCCTAGCAGCATTAAGAGCCCCCAGGATCAGGGCCACCTTGTGCCAGGCACTATGCAGCTAAGGAGTGAGAGATGGTCTAAGTGCCCTGGCTGGCTCAGTTTCCTTTCCTGCCCATAGTTTAGTTTAACTGCCAGCTCTTTGGTACAGAGCCTGGTTCTTGCCATGTGGGGTTCAGCAGGGCCCTGACTGGCTGAGGCAGGGAGCACTCTGGGCTTCAGGGTGTCTTAACATATACTTGTCTGGCTGCTGTGGGCTTGACTGCCATCAGGGACCAAATTCCTAAGAAGCTCTCAACACTGGCTCCCAAGCACTTGCTCCCCGCGTTCCCCTCCAGCCCACTCCATCATTCTTGCCTCTCAGCCTTCAAATGCACAACCCTTACCTTTTTCATAAGCATATGGGTCAGACTGAGGATGCATCAGGGGTTCCCTAGGCCCCACTTGCAAAGCAAGCTGAGAAAACAGAAGCATTGCTCATAGCAGATGGGGGGGATTTTCAGTCTGCTGGGTGTTGGACTACGTGACCTCTTGAGGTCCCTTTCAGCCCTCCCTGATTCTGGGATGGGTTGGTGATGCTGAG
>JAGPOW010000874.1:660843-704115 GCA_030014935.1 Caiman crocodilus
CTGAGTCCTGTATGGGCCCCTGCTGCCATCCAGCCAGGGCCCAAGCACCCTTCTGCCAGGTGCTCTTTCCTGTTCAGGCTTGTCTGCTGCCTCAGGCAGGCAGAGATCATTCCAGTCCCCTGCTGCCCCTCACACCCTGCCAGGCCTTTGCTGCCACCAAGAGGACCTTCATTTTAGGAGATGGGCTGCTTGTCCATACTTTCAGGGCCACTCCATACTGACAGTGGGCTGGGCTCCCTAGGGCTCATTACATGGGGGCCTATCATCGCAACTTAGATAGGAGCCTGAATATGTCAGCTCTGTCGCTGTGTGTGTTGCTGCAATGCTGGCTACCCACCCAGCACCAGGACCCCGCTCTGAGGTGCTTCACCATCTTCTCCACACTCAAGGGCTGGGCAGATGTCACCATGGCTGCTCACTCCCTCCTCTCTGACCTCAGAAAGGATCTAAGACTCAGGGGCTGACCTACCACCACTGACTAGTCAGACCCCACACTCCTCCCTCTCCCCAAGTGGGCTGGTTCTTGGCCTCCCCTCACCCTGCACTGCCTCCTTTCCTCAGCACCCCCTGAATTTAGATTTCTCCAGTCTCCCTTCCCCAGAAAGCAGTCACCATCTCTCCAGCCACCCCACTCTTCCCCCAACTCCAACAGTATTTCTGTGAGGGAATTTGCGAGCTAAGGACACTGCTTTGAAGAAAAGCTGTGGCAATGCAGGACACAGAAATAGAACACCAGGTGCCCAGGATCTGGGTCTTAGCCCCGACAAAGATCTGGAATTATTCATGGTGGGATCAGATGTCTTGCAAACACAGGCTTGGCCACAGCTGCTTACTTCCAGCACTACCTCTCAGGAGCAAAGCGGGATGCTCTGCACGACCTTCCCTGCTATGCTTATGGGAAGCTTCCTGCAGAACGCACATTGCCAGTCTCCCCTCCATATGCCCTCACCCCCATCCTGTGCTCTAGGAGCAGCAGAAGTCCTGAACCCATGCCCTCCAAATGACCCCCCAGAAAGGACTGGCTGGCAGGAGCAGGTCCCTGGCTGGCCTTGCCAAACAGCAGGGTATGACCAAGTCTGGCTCCAGACCAGATTCCCTCTGATGTCCTAGCCCCTGCAAAAGGCAGCTGGCCTCCAGCCTTTCCGGTGCAGCTCTGGCCATAGCCTCCAGAAATGATGCAAGCTGGATGTAGTCCTTGCTCCTTTTAGCACTGTTCCTTTAAGCACTGCCCATCCTGTGTTCCTAGGACAGCTGCCCTGAGACCACTTCTTCATTGTGGCAGCTGTCTCTAGTACACCCATAGCTTGCCTGGGGCAGGTGCATTTACCTCTGCCCCCCAGACCCATTTGTGGACAGGGCAGTTCTGGCAGAAAGGAGATGCCCAGGCAGTGGTTCAGAACCCCCTTTATTTTGTAAACGTTTGTGTCTAAAATAATGAACTTCAGGGAGGGTCACACAAGGGAGGTGGCAGGCACCGTGAGCACGACGTGCACATACTGCTGGGATGTGGAGCTGCAGCGTGGTTGGTGTCTTGGTGACGAGGCAGACAGCTTCCAGACAGACAATGAAATGACGGGGCTGGGGCAGGGATTCTGGGGGAGGTGGATTTTCTAACCTCTGCCATCTTTGTGCAAAAGCTTGAGGCATGAAACCAAGCTCCAGGGTGTCCAAATATTGACAGGTCTTGCTAGCTCCCAGCTGAAAGTGCAGAAGGGGTGCCCCTCCCCAGGGCTGGGGGTTTGGAGCTTTCCAAATGCATCACCTGGAGGGCAATGCAGCCTGGCGGGAAGGGAGCAGGCACTAAGCTAGACCCCAAGGCAACTTATCAGCAGGGTTCAAACTGTCCCTCTTGCCGCAGCCAGTGTTGACCCCCATCACACACACTTCATGGAGCTGTGGCTCCCTTGCTGAGTCCATGCTGAGATAAGCTAGCAGAGTGAACTAACGCCTCCCCAGCCTTAGGTATCATGAGCCCCCAGCCTAGCCCAGGTCTGATCTCAGATTTTTTATGCCAAAGGTTGGAGGTGAACATGACTGGACACTTGGAGCCAAGCTGGACTGTGCAGTGTCTGCAGGCAGGGAGGAATCTCATGTAAAAGTACGTGACTGCTGAGGGACCCCCCCAACAAGCCCCAAACCTGCCCCCCATCCCCAATGCCAGCTGAAGGATGACTGTTTGCCCCTGCCACACAGGACAAACCAAACGTTTCTTTCTCCACACCTGTTTTGTGCAAGGGCCTTAAGGTCCCACAGCTGCCCTGAGCACACCAAAGTCTGTTAAACGGACGGAGTGGGGTTGGCAAACAGCCCATAGTGTCACATTTCTGTTTGCAGAAAACAAGGCCCTCTTTCCTGCAGGCCTCTCCACCCTCCCTTCTAGCAGCACCACCCTGCACAAGGCCCCTGTACCTGCTGTTTCTTCAGTGGTGCAGGACTTGATGGAACAGCAGCAGTGATTGCAAGCACTAGAGCAGGAAGGGTTAATCAGTGCACTGTGAGTCACACCTCTGCCCTACCAGCCACCCTTGGCAGCCTCCCAGAGCCCCTGCTGCTTACAGGACACAGTGCAGAGCTGTGTCAATAGCACTATTGTAGCTGCACACTTATCAGAAAACCCAGGCTCCTTCCTCTTCTGGGAAGCATGGTGCTCAGCTTTGCCACCCACTGCAGCACCTGGGCATGCCCCTCTGCCCCTGCCAGCAAGGGTTCCTCGGATGATGGCACACAGAGCAGCAGCCCAGTGAAGCTCCTGTCCGTGCGGCCTATGCTGCATCACCCTGGGTAGGAGCATGGTCCACAACCCCTCTTGAAGCCCCCAGGGCTGGGCTGGGACCCTCAGGGGCTCCTCTCCACATGTGAGCCGACAGCACCCTGCAAATGAAGCTTCCAGAGAAGTGAACAAAGCAGGCTGTCACACCTCTGCCCCATCACCCACCCCATCCAGCAGTCAGACCCCATGCCTGACTCCCTCCCAACCCAGGCCAGGCCTGAGAAGAGCTGAGGGAAGTCTTCGTGTAGTTTTCATGGACTCTGAGAAGATCTTTGCCTGCCGCCGTCTTGACAGGCAGGGGAGCCTGCTGGCAAAGTGGGCACTGGGACAGCCCTTAAGACCTCTCATCACTTGCTGAGCAGGGACAGGCCAAGGGCCTTCCCCACTCTCTCTCTGACCAGCTGAGGAGAAATCATAGCCCAGAGGCCTAAATCCAACCCAGGTACCTGAGGAAAGAGGACAGAAACCTAAAGGAGTTGGGCAGCCCCAGCAGGAGCCAGGGCCAATCAGCCCCTCTTGAGATCCCACCATTTTGAGCCAATGGTTTTGGCCTCAGCTTCCACGCTGGAAAAGCTGGGACTTGGGGGGGGATTGTTGCCAGGGAGTCTCCCTCCTCTGCCCCCATGCAGGGGCCAGTGTCAGCTGCAGCCAGTGGATGTCCAGGGCAGGCCGATGTCTGGGATACCCTGCCAAGGGATGGCAGAGGGACATGAGCTCAGAACCATTCTGCCCAGGTTGCTCCTTAGCCCTGCCTCAAATCCATCTCACTGGCAGTGCCTGTGGCTTTACCCTCCGTAGCGAAGCCCACAGGCAACATGAGCACAGCCCATGCTTGCTGGCGCCTCCAGGGGAAGCAGATCCTGAGAGCCTCTGATCCGCCAGGGCAGGCAGAATCATGCCAGGTGGATGGCACATGTGGCATGGCAGGAGGGCACGAAGCATGTCGGTGCTGGGGACACTGGGGGCAGCAGAGACCAGTGACTGGAGGATGCAAGGGCAGGAACGGAGGCAGCCAGCCAGGCCTGGGGCAGGAAGAGGTAACATGGGGGCAAGGTGGGGCTTTTCAACACCAGCAGGTTTTGGGAGAGTTCTCAGCCCCGTCCGGCTTGCGCTCCTCCTCCTCCAGCTCAGCTAAGTTCAGTTCGTCTGCCGCATACGTGCGGAGCCCATCCAGCTCCTTCTTGTGAGCCTGCAGCACCAGCTCCGTCAGCCGGGTGAAGGACTGCAGGAGAGACCACACTATTAGGCAGGCACCTGTGGCACTGGCATACAGTTACCTCTGAGGTGCAGCCCAAAACAGGACCCTAATGTGCCTGTGTGGTGCCATGCTGGGATTGTTGTCCCTGACAGAGGCCCAGGAGAGGATGGGTGGGCCAGGGATAAATTGGGAGTGGGAACCACCCCTCACTCACGTCAATACCCCCAGGGTGGAAAGAGTACCTCCTCCTGATCACCAGTGCCATGCCCTCCAGTACCCCCAGGCCTTTGGAGACAGCTCTCATCCAGCCCTGCAACCCTTCATGGGCCCAGGTTCCTGGCCTCAGAAACCCATGGGGGAGTCTCAGTTTCCCTCCCAAGGCTAATCTGGCTACCATTCTCCTCCTCTGGTTGTCCATACTGCTGGATTGATGGAGGGAGGCAGGGGAGGACTGTCAAGTAGTCAGGGTGCTAGTCCAGGGCTTGAGAGAGCCGAGTTCAATCCTGGGCTCTGGCACAAACTTCCTGTGGAGCCTTGGGAACATTACTTAGCCTCTCCAGTCCTGGTCTGCAGAGAGGGCACAGCAGCTCTGCTCTGTCTTAGGGTGAGTGACGGGCCCCAAAGGCTGTGCTGATGGGCACTAGGCAAGTACTAGATGTGGAGGGATGACCTGGTGAGGAAATGCCTGAGAGACATCAACTCAAGGGTAGCAGGGTGCTATCTTTCCTTAAAGGATGAGATACAGGGGCCTCTTCTTGCAGTGCTGGGCACAAGGAGCCCTAGTGAGGTCTCTGGGCATTCCCAATACACAGGATAAACAGCATCTTTCAGCCAGGAATCACCCCAGAGCCTGCCTCCCACCTCACAGGGTCAGCAGGCACAAACATGGAGCAACTCAGCCAAAGGTGCAGGGAGAGCAGGAGAGAACTCAGGAGTCCTGACTCCTGATCCCCTATGCCCGGGCCCAGCCCTTCCAGGTAAGTGGACTTCTCTTCCCAGCAGATGCCCAAGGGAGTTGTGCCCCAGGCTATGCCAAGCTTGGTCATCAGACACTTGAATGCTGGGCCTTTGTATCCCACGGCTGCGGTCCTACTCCCCGCTTCCCTCCTCAGATTGCCCCTTATGTAAGGGGGAACACGCTCTAGATACTCCCCAGCCAGTTGGGACTCACCAGCCACAAGGCCAAGCTGTCCATGGTGCATGGAATGAGAGTCCCTTTGGCTGGACTTTGGTGCTACAACACAAACAACTGTTGCCCAGAGAGCTCATGTCTATCCATGTGCTCCAAGTGGCCCCTCAGCCACCTTTCCCTTGACCTTAACCCTCAGCTGCCCCACCCCTTTGACCTGACTGGCCTGGGTAGCAGCTCCCCTGTAAGCTGGATCACAGCAGAAACGTGGGAACAGCCCCGTTCCTGCTTTGGAGAGGAGACTGTGCTGCTCTGAGATCACATTGGTTCGTTTCTTGGAGTCATCAGGCAAAAAGCTCCCTCCCCCAACACAGAGTGGTCCTTCAGGAGCTCTCACCTCCTTAATGTTTAAGTTGGTGCAGGCACTTGTTTCATAGAAGTCCATGCCGTACTCCTTGGCCAGCTGGAAGGGAATAGTCCTGGAGAGTCAGGAACACCTGAGAAGAAGCCATCTCCTGACCTGCATCCTCCCCTCCACAGGACACAGGCCCTTGGGCAGCTCAGAGACCCCCCCCTCCAGGGGCTTCCCAAGCACTTTCCAGAGAAAGCTGAGCAGCTAGGTAGAAAGGGGAACCCTGGCCTGGGGGTGAGAGCAGAAGACCAGGAGCTGGGACTCCCAAGTTCTCCCCATTAAGTTCTTAACTTTAGCCCAGCTGCTCCCCACAGGCCACAAGGGTGGTAAATGTTTCTTAACATGTCTGTAGGAATCCCACACGTCAGAACCAGGAGCAGATCCAAGGAAGTGCAGTGGTGAGTTTGCACCCCATAGTGTAGTGCACAATCAGTAAGCTCTTCACTGCCAGTTGCAGGTGCCTGTGAGCTTTCTGCTGCACCCCCTTTTCAAAATCCTAGTTCTGCTCCTGCTCTGAGCTCCCCTTCTCTTGACTCTGACCCCAGAGGAAAGGGTTGCAGGCCATACACCAGGACCATCAATGAAGATTGTGGGTTTCTTATCCCTCAGGCCAGGATGCAGAAGTCTCAGCACGTAACACATGCCCACAGCTCAGGACAGCCCCAGGCCACATTACAGGTATAAAGGGCTGCAGGCTGCTTCCTCAGATAGGTTTTCCCCCTCCTCAGGAGCCAGCTAGATCTTTTCTCCATGTTTGTGGGAGGTTTTTTCAGCTGCCCACATCCACTGGCCTCAGCCTGGCACTGAGAATGTCAGGCAGAGAACAGAGTCATTCCCTGACCAATTCAGTATGGTGTGGCACCCGGACCCCAGCATCCAGTCCCATTCTGCAAACAGCCCACACCCTGCTTGCCCCCTGTCCCTTGGGAAGGAACATCCCCAGGGCCCTACTGGTGATCCACCTACCTTTGCCATCAGAGCTGAACTCTGCTTACTGATCTCCTCCCCGCATGCTCTCGTTGTGGGGCCCTAGTCTCACTTGACCCACTACAGAAGCAAAGGTTATGGCCATGCCAACACAGCTACCTGGGCTAAGCCCCCTCTGGGATGGCCCCTCCCCAGTGACCCATCTTCCTCCCTGCAGGGGGTACAGGACAGGGCTGGCACTAACCTGAAGGCCTTGGTCTCTGCCCACTTGCCTCTTCTGCTCCTCATCTGCTTTGTTCCCAATGAGGATCTTCTGGACTCCATCTGGTGCATACTAGGAGAAGGAGAAGCATGAGCCAACCTGGTGTGCACTGCCAGGACCAAGCAGTCCTGCACAGAGCTCTCCACAAATAAGCCATGGCCCTTTGTGACCATCACAGCATTTGGTAGCAACAAAGGGCTGGATGGGTAAAAGGTCTCCAAGGCCTCTCATGTGGGCACCATCAGCTGCCAGTCACCCTCTAACCCACACACTGTGGCAGTCAGTAACAGCAGTGCCAACACAACAGGGGCCCAGGCCAGGCAGCAGCACTGTCCTGGGGGTTGAGGTGCCTGTGATACCAGCCCACTGGCAGGAGAGCATTTCAAGGACTGAAGTCCTTGCTGAATGGATGTTGAATGGGACCTGAGGCCAGCACTTCCTGACGAGGCCACAGCTGCCCCATGCCCATGTGAGCCAGCTCCTTGCCAGGAACTAATTAAGCCCCAGCCCCATGCATGCTTCAGGCATTGCTCCAGAACCCCTTCACTACTGTTGCAGACAGAATGTTTCCCCTGACATCCATCCTCTATCTTCTTTGCTCAAAATGTGGCAGGTCTCTTTCTATCAAGCCCCCCAGGGATATGGAAGCCAATCAATCCCTGCCTAGCCCAGACTTCCCAGACAGGGGTTATTGCTTCCCCTCTCATATTTCTGATTTCTAAATGGAATAAAAACTCAGTTCCTTCTACCTCTCTTCAAAGGCCATGTGTTCTCCAAGTCTGGTCTTGTTCTTGTTGGTCCCATCTGGACTGGAGCTGTACATGTCTGACAGTGCTGTGCCTCAGCCTGGACCTGATACCCCAGCTGAGCAGATCATCATCTCCTGTACAGACGTAGAACCAGCCCAGCATCACGCCAGCATGCGGTGCACCACTGTCATGCTGCTGGTTCATGGGCAGCCATGTTCCCCATGCCCTGGGCCTGCCCTGATGCACTGCTGCCCAGCCAGAAGTCCCTATTCCAGTTCAGTGTTTTCTCCCTGTTCTGTATAGCCTTTGCACCTTTACTTACTGCATTTCACCTTGTGGATTTCATTCTTCATCGCCAATGGGCCAGATGCCCCCTGCTGCCCACACCTGCTACTGCATGTCCCATAGAGCATCCCTTTCCAGCAACATGATCATGCCTCCATCTGCCCATTTCCCAGGGTTTGCCTAGTCTGTTTGCTCCCAGTTTTGCTTCTGCGTTTAGTCAAGAGCAGCTGGATGCCATGGTGACTAATGTGTCTCCCTACCTAGGGCTCAGGTAGGCTTGGCACATACATAGCCGCCAGTATAGCCCTGAGCAGCCTGCTCTTCTGGGGTAGGTATGTACAAGACTAAATTCCTCCCAGCTCAATGCCTCAACAAGACAGCTAGGGGCCACCAAAGTAGCTAAGACAGTGTAGTGCCACCTACCTCATCCACATCGCTGGCCCACTTCATTATGTGCTGGTAGGAACGTTCACTGCTGATGTCGTAGACCAAGAATATCCCCTACAAAGAGAACCGAGGCACAAATGGGATGGGAGGAAGCCATCATGGTGGACACTCATCCATGGTGCACAGGTGTATCCTTCACATATGCAACTCACTGCTGTCCTCCCCTCACCTGCCCTGGAGCTCAAGGCCACTATCATCCCAGTGATGGGCCCTCTGGTCCCCCAACACAGGGCAGGATTGCCCTTAGTGCAACTGTAACAGGAAACCCTTGCCCTGTTACTGCAGGAAGGATATGGGGTTAGCGGGGTCATTTAAGAGCTTGGTCCTTGTGGCCCTGGGAAAAGGCAGTTGCAACAGCCAGTAGGTCTGCCCTGGAGAGTGGCTGCATGCTGCAGAGATAGCAGCCAAAGGACAGAAAGCTGGCAGGGCTGAGGGTAATGAGCAACCTCTGTCCTTAAGTCAGGCAACAAGCAAGCCTAACTGGAAGGGGAGGGGTCAGAGGAGTAAACAGGCTCACCCTCAGGCTGGAGGGGCATTCTAGCAGAACTCGCAGGTGAGCCACGGGGGTGCCCAGAAACAACAAGGGGACCCCTGGGGACTAAGGCCTGAGAGGTTTGGGTTTTTCTCTTTTGCTGTTCCTTTTACCCAGCCACAGGACCCAGGAGGGATAAAGGATTGCACTTCACTTTGGGTTGGTTTGAAAGTGCCTGAAGGGGTGGTTATTTTAGTTCAGAGCAGTTGCATACATTTTTGGTTTTGGTTTTACCAGAGGATCGGGAACAACTTTGAGGAGAGATGGAGGGCGCATTGCAAGTGCCTTAAAACACCTTATAAGATTCACCTTCACCCCTTGTTGGTGAAGGGGGTCATGCACATATGGGATTTAACCCCTTCAAGGCTGGAAGACCAGGAGGGCCCAGAGCCCTGGCCATGAGGCTTAATTCCCAGCTGTGTTGCTGCTACCAAGGAGCCAAGGTTGGACTAAGTAGGTCTATGGCTGCAGGTAGCAGTTAGAGCAAGCAACTCTAGGCCAAGAGGGTCAGGGGCCGCACAAGTATAAAAAGGGTGGAGCCAAGAGAAACCCCACTCTAAGACTCATAATGCCTTCTGCATAATAGGTTGTTCCATCAAGGTGTGGCAGATGAGATATAGGGTGACAGTTTGGAAGAGCAGGGGGGAGGGAAGGGGCACGGGGCAAGCTGGATGCTGAGTGTTACAGCCTCCTAGCAGGGCTAGTCCTGCCACAGTGGCCCAGTAGAAACAGCACTGATCTGGCACTCGGGACACCTGGGTTTCCTTCTCAGCTCTGCTGGGTGACTATGGCCCCTTCCCATCCCACTGTCTCTTCTGTTTGGCCTCCAGGGTTTGTTTCTCATTGTGCATCATTCAGCACAGTGCCCAGCATGACAGGGCTAAGGCCTCCTGATACAGTCAGCCAGCAGAGACACCTAGACAAGCCAGCTCCAGGGGATGGAGGAGAAGACTCCTGCCTGCAACCACGGATACAGGAGCAGGGCTTGCTGTCACTTGAGGCCCCTCCTGATTCTCACTGCTCAGGTTAAGCCCACTCTCAAGATGCCCTCAGACTCCACCACAGTGGATTTTGCCATCTCCTCTTCAAAGGGCCAAAATGCAGAACAGGAAGGGCATTGTGGGGTGTCACACCTTCCCCTCCATATCAGGCCCATGCCTGGTCTGGATGCATCAGAAGGGCTAGGCTACTTCAGGTCAAGCAACAGTGCCCCCTTTCTTTTTGCTCTTGGCTGACACTGCTGGTGACCGAGGCCCCAAACTCCTAGCAGGCCACATTACCTGGGCTCTCCTGTAGTACTGCTTCGTTATCGTCTGGTACCTCTCCTGGCCAGCTGTGTCCCTGCAGCAGAGCAGAGATGGGGTCAGACTGGGGGCACTCCCTGGATGATGGCAGATACATAGTGCCTGCTGCTGTGCATGGGTGGGAATGTGGGCCATGAGACAGCCATGTAGAGCAGGGGTTAAAGCTGCCCCTGCACTGAGCCTGCCTCCTTCAGGGCTACAGGACCTCAGCTCCCACCCAGACTGGTGTATAAGGGGCTGGCCTGCCTCTGACCACAGAGACAGGCTGGTAAACAGAGAAGGAGGACCCAGTAGGTTGATCTGGGGTCCTCCCCCTCACATCTGGGGGATGTAGCTAGGGAGTCCAGCAATGCTTCCCTCATCTCTTTTTCAATGGCACAACAGTGGGTGTACCAGGACAGTAGCCCTGGGTGCCGGCTCTGTGAGGGAGCACAAAAGTGGTCACTGCTGCAGTGGTAGCTGGGCATGCCACTGTGATCAGCATGACAGAAGTTGATCTGCCCTGCTACACCTCTACAATTTGTTCATGACAAGAGCAGAATTAAGGGGAGGGAGCAAAAGCGTTTTCTATACAGAGCAGGAGGCAGGGAACCGGGTAGAGGGGGAGCTGCCTATTGAGCTTCAGAAGGGGCTGGGGAAAGGTCCACATGGGAAATGGGTTGGTTAGGGGTGGTGGGGCAAAAAGCTTTCCCTGGGAAGGAAAATCCCTAGGCTCACTGTTATTCTGGGCATCAGCAATCATGAAAATGTCATTAAGGGGTTGAATGGTGTGGCTTGCCCCAAATAGCCATGGGTAGATGTACCAGTCAAATGTGACATGCACCAGGGAAAACCCCTCTTCAGTGGGATGTAGAAGATCAGTGGGATGTAGAACCTGGGTTAGAGGGACCAACCTGCCCTGCCACCAAAGGCTCCCCACTGTCCTACAGGTGCCACCAGCTGCTGTTCCTCCTTGTTGCTATAAGGTGACAGACCAGTTCCCACAAAGACTCAGGCAAACTCTATTGCCCTCTCTCCACTGAGGCGCCCCAGGCAGAGCTGCAGCTATGTGCCCTCCCCTGCCCCCCACAGCAGAGCTGGGCCAGAAGACTGCTGCAGAAAGGAAATTCACCACAGTCCTGTGGGTTCAGCCATCCCATAATATACTGATCTGGGGCCAAATACACTGAATCGTTGTAGTTGAGAAAAAAAATACATATCCCAGGCAGAATTCATGCAAGTGGAAGAAATGAAGGTGGAGGTGCTGGCAGCTCCTCACCCTGCCAGGGTGCGGAGATCTAAGTCCACTCCACTCCAGCAGCTTTGAACCCACTGCTCCCTATCCATGGAAAGTGTCTTTAGCCCCAGAACACCTTCTCACCTGGGGTTTGGTGCTCTGCATCTCTTTGGCTGGCGGTGTCCTGCTTTGCCCCTGAGAGGGACTACAGGGTATTGCTGGCTGAGGTAAATGACCTTTCTAGTGCCAGAACCCACCTCTGACAGAGGCAGGTATGAAACCCATGGACATGCACACAGGAGTGTGCCTGAGGAGGGAGGAAAGGAGGCAGGCAAGGCCATCCCTAGGGGGTATGAATCGGGACAACTGCACTGGGCCCTGAACTTTGTGGGGCCCAGCAGACAATGCTGCTCCAGCCTCTTGGCCCTTCCCTCCCTCCTGGCTGCTTGCAACCCCCTGGCCCCACACAGAGCGATATGCTCTGGGCCCTGCACACCCCTAGGTACAATTCTGCAGTCAGCGCCTTCCTTGTCACAGCTGCACTGACTTATTTGTGGCATCTGCTCTGCCTTAAGGTCCTTAATGCTTTAAATGAGACACTGTCCTGCCTCACAGAATGAGAGGCTGGGAATGCTAAATAACTCAACTAGCTACATACACTGAAATGCAGCTACCTCTGGGGAATAACACAGCTGCTGGTGAACTGAGTGCAAAAATGCCAAGCAGCAGCCTAGGGAAGAAGTAGAAGACAAAAGCTGTAACCAGCTAAAATGGGACAATAGATTCAATGAATGACTGCCCACTGAGGAACTCTACCTTTGTCTCCTTGCTGATGCCCCTGCTGTCTTTAGCAAACTTGTCCTGCTGGTCCATTTGGCTCTATCCCAACCCCAGACCATGATGCTGGGGCACTGGCATTGCTTAAGAATGGCAGCTCCTCCTGGCCATCACCTTGTCCTGCAGCAGCCCACAGGTCATTACTCACAAGTCCTGACTCTGCTGCCCTCTTTGAGCTTGTAAGCACAGCACCTCCACCCAGGCACCTCACTTCAGCACTCACCAGATCTGTATTCGCACCTTGATTCCATCCACTTCAATAGTTTTCATCTTAAAGTCCACCCCTAGGGAGGCAAGGAGAGAGAGAGGTTATGAGATGCCAGGCTGTGGCCTTCCCTTGGCCATAGCCCTACTCCTGAGCATGTCACAGGGGTTGTGGCACAAGATGAATGGCATGCACAGAAGCACAAAGTCAATTAGCAGGGGCAGTGGCAAGAACCAAAAATTTCTATTGACAAATATTTCCAAAATCATTCAATAGCTACAGAGACAGGAGGCAGTGCTTAGAGCAGCAGAGCAAGAGAGGACACCTAAATGGGAAAGGATGGGCTGGGCGGGTAGATCCCTGTGCCCTGGCTTCCACTCCCTACCTGCCTTGTTCACTCTATGCCCTGCCCCTGCCACTTCCTATGTCCTTAGCAATGCCCATATCCCTCAGGTGCCTTCTGTACCCCAGTGCCAGTGTCCTGCTGTTCCTTGTTTCTAGAGGCCCTTCAGATTTGGGCCAGACAAAAAACTGAGCTAAAAGGCAGCAACCCTATCTGAACAAGATACAGATCCACCTGTTCACATATCAAACTGGGGCAGGGGAGGGAAGGGGAGGAGAGGTCCTGGCACAGGGGTTCTGTCATGTAGGAGAGCAAGGACCCCTACACTCTCAGCACCACACAGGTGGCTTAGCCAGGCAGCTTTTCAACGCAGAGGAGAGCATGCACTTCAGCCGCTCTACTAGGAACAGGGCCCACAGGCCCTGGTACAGGCAAGCTTCCTCGCACCACCCATCCACAGGGCTTCTGCTGAGCCCTCCTCTGACCAACTGACTGAGCACTGCCAGCACTGGGCATTGGCAGCTTTCCAGGAATGGTGAACAGCACTTTTCCAGCTCTGCTAGTGCCACTGCTATTAGGAGATATTGTGGATGCCTCTAATGAGCATGGCACTTGCCTTGCTACACACACCTCATCACTGCTTCATATTCTTGTGCTTCAGGGAGGAAGAGAGGCTAAAACTTTGTGGTTACTTCCAGTTATCTCGGATCACGTCAGTTCAACAAGAACTAATGCAGAAAGCATTGGGCTACAGAGCGGGATTTGGCTGGCTCAGCAACAAGCCAAACCCAAAAGCAGATACTCTCCCTAGGGCCACTGAGGCAACTACTCTAGACAAACCCTTCCATGTCCAAGGAGAGTCTGTCAGGGATTCCTCAGCCAGGGCAATTTGGCTCTTCCAGTAAGTGGGATATTTACAGACAGTATGTCTAGGGGCATGGTGTTAACTGATAAGAGCAGATGGGGTGGGGAACAGAACCAAGAATCTTCATCCTGCAAGGCACTGCAGGAAGGAGGATGAGAGTCTGGTTCTATTCCTAGACCATGCAAACTTATTTTCCCTGAAAACGTATGGAAGAGGGCAATACTTGCCTTACTTACAAAGGAAAGAATAAAAGACCTATGAAGTAACACGGGTCTATGAAGTCCATACAAGGCAGTGAATCAAACTCACAACATCCTGGCTCTCAGCATAGTACATTTTCCCTAAGCTAGAGGACATCTGATGTAGGTGAGAGCACAATCAGGCTGGTGCAACTAGCTTGATGGTTTGGGAGCATATACTGGGCTCCTGGAACACAGGCAGAATGGGCACCTGTGCAAATACCCACAGTTCTGCAAAGTGGCCAAATCAGGATGGCTTTCCAAAGGCAGCAAAAGTAACTGTTCCAATCTCAAGACTAAAACAGGGAGAGCGAGAACTTCTGCTCCAAGGGGCAACACCATGACAGCTAGGAGAGGTTACCCTATTCCTGTTCAGCTTTGTTCCAAGAACAAATTCCTCATAGTGCGGTTTAGCTGGCAGCAAAGACAGAACACTACACCTACACACCTGGAGAAGAACAGTTTGGAGAAGTCACACAGCATGGGAAAACAGAAGGGGAGAATAAATCTGTTTGGTGGCCTTAATGGCAGGCCCTGATACCCATGCATCTTACAATGACTAGATCTGTGTTAGTGCTTGCACTATGACACCAGAGAGCAGCTGCTCTGTTGTTAACTCCGTGTCTTTGGCCTCCTGACATGCTACTTTCCTCCACACACTCCTTAGTGCAGCTGCATTTGGTAATGGGTATATCTGTGACTGACTTGCCTGCTTTCCTGGAGCCACCATCTCCTGTTCCCCAAGAGCCAGCTCTTTGTGACTGCAACAGCTTCCTTATTTGGTGCACTACAGTGAGCAGCCAAAAGTGAAGACTGCATGCATACCATGGCCTAGACCACACAAGGCATTAGTCAGAGTGTCTCCATGGTCTTGTATTCACCTGAATGGACTCAATCTCTCTTTCCAGATTTTAAGGCTGAGATATTGCACAGGGAACTCAGGTATTGACACTACAGCTCCTGGCTGAGCTAGGGCACCCCTGGGTAGCAGGCATAGCACATCATCATTGACAGCCATCAGTGTCAGGAGACCATGGAGATTGTGGGTTTTGTGGGTTACCAGATACCACCACAACTCCTTGAGTGGCTGAGGAGTCCAATGCATGACAAGCAGACCTTCCAACAAGCTACACATACAAACTCAGTTGAGCTTGCACTGGCATGCTAAGTACCATTTTGTCTTGCCTGCCTCTCATGCATCTTCTCTAGCTTATCATTGACTCTCTCCATTTTGAAGTGATGTAGATCATTCTTCGCAGCAGCTTTATACTCTCAGTAGTCTGAAGCAATTGATTCCCAGCACTTGCCATCAACATGAAGCTCATGAAGGTTTTTCCTACAGACATCAATAAAATGGAGTTTGGGCCATCCAAGTTGATATTTGTCAGTGGCCAGCTCAATGTGGAGTATGTCCTTGGGGATTTGGCCATTACTCATATGATTCATGCGTCCTAACCAACTGAGGCATCTCTGTCTCAAAAGCACGAACATCTGGGTCTCTCAGCCCATTCTGGAACAGCAAAGTTGGGGATTTTGTCACACCATGTTATGCCCATGATACAACAGAGACATTGAAGATAGAAACTGTTCAGTTTTCTTTCTTCCTTGGCATAAGGAGTCCATGTTTCACTGCCATACAATAGAGAGCTAAGTATGCAAGCACCGTAGATGGACATCTTTGTGACAGAGTGAGAGCTCTGTTTTCCCAACTCTCTTTTGAAATTTAGCCATGGTGTTGCTTGCCTTTCCAATGTAAGCGTCAATTTCAGCTTCCAAGCCAAGATCTTGCAAAATAGTGGAATCCAAGTAAGTGAATGTTTTCAACCACTTCCAGACTTTCATAATTTATTCTAAATTCAGGAGGGTGGTTAACTTGTTGACCTGTGACTACTGTCTTCTTTAGGCTAACGGTCAGACTGAAATAGTCACAAGCAAGAGAAAGGTGATCCATGAGACTCTGCAGCCCTGCTTCTGAATGAACAATTGCTGCATTATTAGCAAAAAGCATTTCACAGACAAGAACTTCTCGCATTTTCATTTTCACTTTCAGATGAGCAAGGTTAAAGTGTTTCCAGTTGGATCTGGTCTGTAGGTATACTTCTTCCAAGCAGCTGTTGAATACATATTTCAGTAGGACATTGAAAAAAATCCCAAAAAAGTGTTGGAGCTAGGACATAGGCCTGTTTGGTACCACTCTTAATTTCAAATTCTTCTGAATGTGACCCAAACTGCACCGTTCCATGGATACCGATGTGGAAGGAGCTCCTTGATACTCAGGAGTTTAGGATGGCAGCCAATCTTCTTCAGGATTATGAACAAGCCATCTCTGCCGACAAGATCAAAAGCTTTGGTGAGATCAAACACTATGGACAAAGATTTCTTTTGTTCATGGCACTTCTTGTAGCAGTCTCAAGAAGAATATATCTGTCACAGAACTACTGGATCTAAAACCACACTGAGAATCAGGGTAGACTCTGTTCACAAGGGTCTGCAGTCTTAGCAAAATAACTTCGGTGAACAGCTTCCCCATGATGCAAAGTAAAGGATAGACCATGATAGTTACTGCAGTCACTCATATCACCTTTGTTTTTGTAGAGTGACTATGCTTGCATCTTTCATGTCCTGAGGAACTTCACCTGGTCTCCAACACTTACATATTAATTCATGGAGATGGAAGAGGAGGACAGGTTTCCTGCACTTAACTTCAGTCAGTATGTAATCCACACCTGGGGCTTTACCACAAACAAGCTGATCAATGGCTTTTTCTACTTCGTCTACAGTAGGTTCATGGGCAAGAGCTGTCAGGGGTGAGAGGTTTTGAAGTGCACTAAAAGCAAAGTCATGGACCACATTTTCACAAGAAAAGAGCTCTAAGTAATGTTCAACCTATTGATATATCTGCTTATTGTGGTCAATGATGACTTCACCTGTGGTGGATTTTAAAGGGGTGGTCTTCCATAGAACACGCACGAGAACTTTCCTGATGCCCCCAAACATTGCTTGCATGTCACCTCAGTCAGCAGCTTTCTGGATACCTTTGCACAGTTGTAGCCAATAATAGTTTCCACACTGTCTCGCTGTATATTTGACCTTATGCTGGATCTCCTGAAGTGCCTGAAAGTTGGAATGGCTAGGGTCACACTTATATTTAAGGACAACTGACCATTTCTTTACTATGAGTGGGATCATTTCAGATGAGTTCTCATCAAGCCAGCCATTTGAGCTGCAATGCAAGGTACAGACAGTTCTCAGACTTACGACACAATTGGTTCCTGAAAACCGTAACTTGAGTCGAAATGTTGCAACTCGGAAACAATTTTCTCATAAGAAACAATGTTATAAATGGAGTATTGGTTCTTGAACCAAGGCCCGATACCCTATTTTCACCAAAAATACCCCAAAATGTTGTACTCAATCAATTATAGATGAGTAATACAGTGGCATTAATGTATTTATATTGTACATAGTAATCATATTGATTTGGAAGGACTTCTTTGAGGTGACTTTGCTGGGCTTTTTGAAGGGTTCTTGGCTGGAGTCTTCTCAGGAGTCTTGGCTGCAGGTTTTTCTGGAGTCTTGTCTGCTTTCTTAAAGAAAGTGTCCATGGAAGTTTGGACAGATGCTCTCCAGGGAGATTGGCTATGCAGCGAACTTGTTCACTGGCATGGCATTGCATCAGATCAAGCATTGCAAAGTCAAAACTGATGTCAAAGTTGAAACAGGGTATCAATTTATAAACCTTGTAAGTGCAAACGTTCTAACACGAAGCATTGTAAGTCAAGACTGCCTGTACCACAAGAGTTCAAGGCAGTTCAATAGATCATTCTATTGAGCTGAACCCATTTCTCCACAGCAGTATTATACAGCTTAAGATATGATAGAGCCCTGGAGAGAGTTTCAGTGAATTGAGAGGATGTGTCTTCAGTTTTCAGTCATGTGGCATTTATTCATAGTAAGGAGAGTTTCTTGCTCTTGTAACTGGGATGCAATTTGACTTTAGTGTATACCAATGAATGATCGGTATCAGTCAGCACTCCAATAAGATTGCATAATGATTACATCATGGAAGTCTCATGAGGAAGTGATAATCAGGCTGAGTTGATACCAGTGTTCAGATTGTGGGTGGCACCAAGATACTTTGTGTTGAGATTTCACACTGAAGAAAGAATTTGTTATACACAGCTCACTGCATGAACATAGCTTAACTTTGTCTGTTTTTATTCATTTTGTCAACACCATTGATCCCCAAACAGCAAGGCCAAGCAGCGTGATCATCATCAACGCTTGCACTGAAGTCTCTGAACAGGACGATTTTTTCTTTGGGCGAAATATTATTAAAGCACTAAGCTCATCATAGAAGCAGTCCTCTGATTCAGAAGAAGTGGTGAGAATTGGAGCATATGCACATAAGAGACTGACAGGACTAGTGAGTCAAAGAACCATAAATCTTTCAGAGCCTTTGTTTGTGGGTTCTATTGCAAACAGCAACTTATTTTTTACTACAAACCCAACAACATGCTCTTCAATTTCTTTGGGCTGTTTCCCATACCAGAAAAGGGTAGTTCATAAATTCATAGACTGTATGCATCTATGAACTACCCTTTTCTGCTGTTGCAGTTCTTCTTTCAGGCAGCTAGTGCCTGGTAGTCTGATCTCCTGTAGAGTGACAATATCAGCATTCAGTCTCAGCAGTTCTGCATCAATTACTGTACTTTCACATGTGTTGTCAATGGTTTGGAGGTAGTTGGATATACCTGGGGTTACTGTCCGTACATTCCAACTTCCAGTCTTTAGGGTTGAAAGTTTTTTCCTTACATTTTTCGTAGTAGCTGGTAGTATGTGATAGCAGTCTGCTTTCAAGTTGAATTTCTAAGCTTCAAGCACCCACTGAAGCACCAGACTGTGGCAGGAAAACACTTTATTAGCTCGGGACTGCCCAGCTTCAGACAGGTGGTAGTTTTCCAATGAGGTGTGATGACCTCTCCCACCATGGGAGACAATCTCTGGCACCTGGATCTATGCCAATCAATCCATGGCTTATAACCACTAACTGTTGATTCCCATTTGTTTCAATGTGTTGACAAAGCTGGAGTAACCTCTCCAGGGTGCAAAAGACTGGGCATTTGGTATGTGATCAAGAGTTGCCCAAACTTCAGAATCACCCTATTGATTTTGCCAACGTATCTACTGGAAAGGTAGAACCAATACGACGTGGGGCCAGGTAAGTTGCAGGAGCTGCTAGAAAGACGACTAAATAATTGCCTAACTGCCTTAGGGGCTTCACTCCAGATTTTCTGTCAGGGTTTACTTTTAGCCTTCACCTCTCGCAAGGCAATCCCCAAAGCAGTGGCTGTGCTTACTGTCATCGTTGTCCACCAGCTTTGCCACTGAAAAATATCTTCTTCCAGAACAGCTGTCATTGTGATGATCAGAGGACAGCTCTTACTGATGAGAACTGCCCCCCCTTACCAAGTTCAGCCCACTGGCGAAAGTGGTTGCCCAAGGTACAGCACACAGAGCTATTAGTAAGAGCTGGATATGAGTGAGGAACATAATCCCAAACCACCTTAACAAGGTATTGCTGTTTGAGAAACAAAGGTTCTGCCCTTCCTTAAACACCCCATGAACCTCAGGCATAATCATCCCAAAAAACAGGACAGGGGGCCTCTCTCTCATAGGAGCACTGAGGGCAAGAGTAGGCCACACCCTAAAACAGGAATTTTGCAAAATCTCAGAGAAAGAAGAGATTCCTGCAATGTCTTTTCATCCAGGCCTTCTGCCTTTGCTACCAGAGACTTTGGTTGTTTATAACAATTACACCCCTTTAACTTCAGTTCAGCTAAATCCATGGTAATGCTTAGGTGGACACATAATTTTGGCTTATACCAATTTTGTTTAATTTAGAATTTACGAGATTAAGCTCAATTGATACAAAACAGGTAAATGTACAGCATGAAAACCTTGCTGCAGGGCTGGCACCATTTATTATGCTATGTTCCCCCCTCCCCACAGTTAACTGCATCAAACAATCAGAAGACACTGAATGCTAATCGGCTCTAGAAACCCACTGTGTAAAGCTGCCCAAAAGAAAACAGAGAATAGCCCTGCCTGGCTACATCCAGCAGTAATGCTGTATGCATTCTTCACCAGTCAAACATGCGGACATGCATATATTCCCAGATTGGCAAATCATTTGAGAAAACTGTGTGGGTACCATCCTGCTCACTGTGAGCTAGTGGAGCATCACCACTCAAT
Source organism: Caiman crocodilus (assembly GCA_030014935.1). Classification (NCBI taxonomy): domain Eukaryota; kingdom Metazoa; phylum Chordata; order Crocodylia; family Alligatoridae; genus Caiman; species Caiman crocodilus. The sequence continues at coordinate 680,819 of JAGPOW010000874.1, forward strand.
TCAAACTGGCCAGGAATTTTTCAAGCAGTTTGGTCAGAAAAGGGTGATGTATCAAAATCAAAATGTTATGGGAACAGATGTGCCATGACTAAGCTTTGCCAGGGAAGCTCTCTCCAATGATGGCATTTCTGGTGCAAGTGAGACAGACCGAGATGCAAGTCCCTGCTCTGAAGCAGTCAAAGAAAGGATGTAAAGTTGTCTCCCAGAGTTGAGGCACGCAGAACCACCAGTCCTGGCTGTCTAGTGCAGCTCCCTCTTGATTTGTAGGGAAACCTTCTTGGTTTTGTCTGGATGAAGAACAGGAATATTTCTGAAATCTCAGCATGTTTTGTGCAACAAAAAAATAATTTCCTGCCCAGCCCACCTCCCATCACCAGCTCCAACACCTGTCCAGTCTCCTCTGGCTGTTGATGCACAGTACTGTGGCTGGTTACTGAGACCAGCTATGCTGTGCAGCACAGATGCCCCTGAAAATTTTTTAGCTGGGATTTCAACTCAGGCCCATGACTCATTTTCTCTGCCCTCCCCCTGTTGGCAGCAATTTGGAAGAATACCAAGGCCTTGGATTGAAATGTGTTTCTAAACATTTCCCCTCTCCTTGGTTTCTACCGATTTAGATCTTGCCCTGGCAGGAAATTGAGAATTCGTCAGCTGCTAATTATTATTATTTAGAGAGCAGAGTCATGCATTCAATCCCAACAGTAACAACAGTCATTTTGTGTCTCAGACTGCCTGTCTGGGGGAGGGCACCGGGGTTCACAGCCATCTGATCCCTGTGATGTATGGTGTGTTTGAAACAGAAACAGGAGACTCCGGATGGAGGCGCAGAGGAAGCACTCCCTGTGTGGAGCTGTCCATGGTACAGCTATACAGCAGTGGCTGTGCTGTGCACACAGCCACCTTCCAGAGCCAGCTAATTAGGGCAGTGTTCCAGTAGAAGGAACCAATACCACTGGAGGGATTAATTTGGTGTGTTTTGACTCCAGCAAGCCATAGACCAATGTCATTACAATGATGCCATAAGGAGCCTAGCAACACCTCTTCAACAGGAGGTAGCCTTGTCACCTGAGCTTGCTCGGTCTGCCCTGTCAAAGTACACTGATTCAGGTTTGGCAGTGCAATAGAGGGGCCATCCTTTGCTCCAGAGGAGACCTGCATCAGGAAGACAAGCAGGTGGTGCTAGCCCACTAAAAATCCCTACTCCAACAGGGGAGGCAGAGGGATTGAGATACTGAGCATCAGGCATGCTACATGACTATCTAAGCTAGAAGTCAGTTGGGTCTGACCAGCCTGGGGCTTTAAAAGAACAGCAGCCTGCTGTGGTATTGCCCTTGTCTGCCCCTTGACAGAGGACAGAGAGAGGGATGGTGGGTATTGTATTGTTTGATGTTATTGTTTAGATCTTGACTAATATGCTTCCTAGGGGGGCAAGAATCGAGTGAGTGGATTTTGGAACAGCAACAGCCCCCAATGAGAGGGAGGTACAGAGTGGAAGAGAAAATAAACATTGTGGGGGTGGATGGCAGGGGGTGGGCTTCAGTGTGTGAGGCAGGGGAGTGAGAATGGATAGGGATGGGAAGAATATGAGGGGGGACAGGAAACAATTTTCTGGTTGTGTTATTTTATAGAGGTAGTAAGTGAACATGGGCTGGGAAGCAAGGTTGGGTTGAGAAGGTGGGCAGAGACTCCCCTTTTCAGAGGCAGGGAACTGGGAGGGGTGGAGTGGATTGCTTTTGAATTGTTGGTGTTTTGCGGGCTTGTTTGATTGTATTATCTTACTTTAATATTTTATTCTGTTTCTATAATATTTTGTTTTGTATCACAAGCCACTTGAGTCTTTTTTGGAGGGAAGGGAAGCATATAGAGTTAGCAAATAAAGAAAGAACAAGACAGGCCCAGCATACCAACAAGGAGACTGTGAGAAGGCTGCTCCTGCAAGCTGCTCCATATTTTTGAGGCACTGTCAGAAGACAGCATCTCAGGACACTTTTTTAAGAGTCCCAAAATATCCCTGCAAAGGGAACATATTAAAAGTGTCACCAAATTCCATCTTCCACATGAGCACTGTACATATTGCCAGTCTGGGCCTCACAGCCACAGATATAGATCTCCACTGTGCTCAGCATTGGATAAGCTCAGAAGAAACAGCTCTTGCTCTGAAGAGCCTGAATTCCCAGTGACACTGATGTAGAATAGATGCCCAGATGAGCAGCTGGCAGCATCCTGGCACTGCAAGTGCCTCTTCCCATATCTAACCAAAAAGCTGCTCCTGGAAGCCTGTGGGTGTTGAGCACTGATGCAGCACACTGGCATGGTCACTCTGAGACAAATGGGGTCCATTCAGTTCTGCTCACAGCTTTTGCATATGTCCCTAGCTTGTCATTTAGCTTTCCTGTCACTTGACCACAGTATCTTGAGCTTGATCAGCTGCAGAAAGCACCAGGATCCTGAGATACTACCTTGCACACCACAGTGTACAAACTGCCAGGTCCAGCCCTTAATTATTATTGCATTACTAAAGAACTGGTAGGCCACTCTACATGACTTAGGAACAACCAACTTAACCTTAAATGGACCCCCTGTCCTGAAGCAGGTGTCCATTTTGTCGTAACCAAATGGATACAGAACTGGAGACAGCAACAGTTCTTGAACCAGAAAGGTGGGTGTATGAGTAGCTTTTTTACATAGTCAATTAGCCCCTTCAGTATAGACTGGGGTGGGCAAAATGTGGCCCATGGGCCAGATGTGGCTTGCCAGGCCATTCTATCTGGCCTGCACGGTCCCTAAAAAATTTAGAAAATAAATATTTATCTGCCCTTAGCTGCCTGTCATGTGGCTCTTGATAGCTTGCAAAACTCAGTAAGTGGCTCTCTGCCTGAAATAATTGCCCGCCTCTGGTATACAGGAAAAGGCTGGGGCTGTCTTTGGAGAAGACCAGCTGCACAGAAGAAGAGACCAGATTTTGCTGGACTACTCAGTGAAGGCTTTGTCACTGCTCTTATTGTGCAGGCACTGCTGCACATGCATGATTTTGTGTGTGTGTGAGAGAGACAGAGACAGTGGGAGGGAGAGGGATCAATCGATGGATTGGCATTGTTAGCCAATGCCCATTCACAAACAGGGACAGGAGGGGCTTCAAGAGGTCACATCTAGTACAATCCCTTGCTCAGGGCAAGATCAGCTCTGCCTGAACTATCCCAGCTAAGTGGTCATCTAACCGGCTGATAAGAACTCCTTGGGATAAGGAGTTCACACCCTCTCAAACAATCAGTTACAGCAGCAAACCTCCCTCAGCAGCCATCTGAGCTCTAAGATTCAGAGCTCATAGACGTTTTTCAATTTCCCAAGCTACTTATGCTCCAGGGAAGAATAGATGGGGTGGGATTTGAGAGGAATGATCCCCATGCCATGACAGAGTGAGAGCAGGGAGACCTTGTGGTGAGAATGTGCACAGCACCACAGACTCAGGCTCCTGCCAGTGCCTGCTGCACAGCACTAGGGCTGAGAGGTCCAAGGGGTGAGGGCTGTTAAAAGGAAGCTGAATTTGTAGCCCCAGGATGTCATCAGGAGTTGATTCAAGTCTCTGTGGGGATCAGCAGGGGTCTGAGGACCCACCACACAAGAGCATGTAACAAACAGCAAGACAGCAGCATTGCTTGAGATATACCCTTGTCCCTGTAAATATACCAGGCAGTCCTTGCCCCCAGTCATGGCTGAAGTGTGGAAGAAAGCACATGCCCATCAGAATGGAGAGGGATGACAGTGACAAATGACCCCACTGAACTGGCTCACTGAGGGCTCAGCTCAGACTGCAGTGCAAGCAAGTATGAGCTGAGGATGAAGCTACCAGCTACAAGTAGGCTCTAGCAAAGCCTGCATCCTAATTGAAGAGTATCCAGTTCCTTGCTGACCATTTTTTGCCTGGCCTGAGTGAATCCTCTTTCCCCACTCAGACCTACCAGTGCCCTCCCTAAAAGTCACTCAAGGCTTCCCCCTCCAGATGCCCATTCTTTGACTCACAGTCTCAGAAGGTCATCCCCTATCATGTCCCCCTCAAATTCCTACTGTGCACCCCACACTCGAATCATGGAGAGAATATCTTCATGGTCATGAAAGGCATAGGGACACAGGCCAAGACTGGCTTTATCTCTGACAAGGCCTCATGCTGGGCTTGGTCCAGGAGACTGTGGTTCTGTCATGCAGACTCTAGAGGTGATGATTGATCACTCAGCCCATCACTCATTACTACAGCCCCCACCAGCACCCACGAAACATCTGATTTTTTTTTAATGCATCAAACCACTGTATTTTTTTTCCCTAACCCTCTCCCCAAAAATGACTGGACAAGTTTTCCAGGGAGATTCAGTCTATGCCTGATTGCTTAAAGCTCAGCAGAATTGTAATAGAACCAGAGAGTAGGAAAGCAGTGGGCAGTGCTGCCGCCATACTACAGAGCCTCCAGAAGAGCTGGAAGAGAATTCAAACTCCATCTAAGCCATTTCTGCTCACTGCACTGACCCTCCCACCCTCTGCTTTTCCTCCTACCAAATCATCTGGGATATACTCACTGGGCCTGCCACAGCATGCAAACATTCCCATTCACACCACCAAACTAAGTGTCAGCTATTAAGTGAGAGATTAGAGGGATGTAGAAAACCAGCCACTGCCAGAAGCATGAAAGGAGGAGAAAGCAGTCTTTTATTTATTTGGGTACCCCAATGATGCCAATGTACATCAAGGTCCCAGAGTGCCAGGCCCCACAGGGTGCATGTCCCAGGAAGGAGGGGAAACAACTTGTTCAAGGGTCACCCACCAGGGTAGTAGCAGGTCCAAAGGTCTTAATCCTGTGTCTAGCTGTCCTGCTGGAACAGAGAGCCAGAAGGCTCTTGTTACTTGAAGAGAAAAGAGTAGCAGGCAGGGCTGGCTACAAGGAAAATAGCCTGGGGAAGTGGCAGAGGCTAGGAGTTACTCTGCTCAACAGAGCTGGCTACTCTGTAATAATCCAGCAGGCCGGAACCCTACCTGGGAGCACAGGCCCTGCTTTCCAAGCAGTGAGACCAGCAGCAGCAAGCTGCACTGAAAGCTAGTCAGGAAGCCTACTTGGGAAACACCTGTGGGAACTCAGAGAGCCATGTGACCCATTGGGGCATGGCTTCCAACTCTATAAACCCAGGGGCTGAGCCAGAGTGGACAGTCTGGCCCTGGAGGCTGAAGTGGAAGGAGCAGCAAAGACTAAGAGAGCTCCTACAGTTGGCACCAGTGTTATCTTGGGGAAGGTAAGCAGAATGCATCTACCTTGCAGAGGAATTTGACCCAGGATAAGAGGAAGCCTTGTTGTACATGTAGGTAGCCAGATAGGCATATCTCTTTGTCGTATTTTATACTGGTTTGCAGAAGAAACTGAGGGTTAGTTCAGAGGTCCCATTAGTGCCCAAGGGGCATGTGACTGTTTTGGGCCATGTTAGGGGTCAGGCCCAAAGTGCAGATTGGGGCCAGAGGACCCACAGACTGAAATGGCAGCAAACCCAGAGAAGGACAGAGCCTAAGGCCAGAGGACATGGAGCCCAAAAAAGGGCAGCAGTGCCCAGAGCAGGGTGGGGACAAGGGCCAGGGGACCCGGTGCCCAAAAGGGGTGGAGACAGGGGCCAGAAGCCCAGTGCCCAAAGCAGGGAAGAGATAGAGCCAGGGGCCTGAAGTCTGAGAGAGGCTAAGCCAAAGCCCAACAGGACTGGAGCCCAGAAGCTGAGTCCAACACAGTAGATCCTGAGCTAAGCAGCCCAGTGTGAGAGAAGGGGTGGAGGCCAAGTCCCTTACAAGGAAGTTATTAGATTGGTTGGACAAGTAACATTAGCAAGACATGGGCATGGTATAAAGGGGAGGTCAGAGCTATGTAATTAGCCCTTAAAGCTTATGGGAACCATGAGGCATAGGCAGGCTGAAAGTGCCCACACAGCTTGAGGGCAGGATTGAGATCAGTGGGGTCCAGGAGGTATCTGCTGGCTATTGGGTAGATTGAGGATTACTCTAGGACCCTTAGGCAGCCTCCCTTTCAATGCAATAAGCACATCAATGTGTGGTGGGTGAGAAGGGGTAAGTACCCTAGAGGTAGAGCTAGGTACAGGTTGTGTAGCTACCAGAGGGCATCAAGGCTCCTCCTGGAGCATGTCCTGGTTACACCTGCTCATTAGACCACACAGCCTGGGAGCAGCTCAATTCTCTCCAACCCTCAACTGCAGCACAGGACATAAGCATCAATAAAGAAAAAACAGCAACTGGCATAGTTGGCTGCAGTGCTGAATACTGAAGTGTGTGGACAGATCAGTTGCACCACTGGAAGTCTCAAAGTCTCTGCACGCTGGGCATGTACAGAAAGAGGAATGGCCCAATTTATCAGAGGCCTTTGGTCACCCAGATGCTGTGAAGTAGTATGTGGACACAGAAGCTTAGTTTTTGCTTCTGGCTGTCCACAGGAGAGTTGGCAGAGTACCACAAGAGATGCAGCTAAGTCACAGGCATCCAGTTGTCCTCTCTTTTTAGAACCAGATTCCATGATTCTTTCCAGGCCAGGACATTGGGCCACACACCTCTGCTGTTCACTGTAATCACATCATAGGCTGAATATACTTGTGTTCAGCACTTGCAGCCATACTCCCTCAGGTTAACTAATGACCAGTCAGCTCTCACACAGCAAAGTACCGTCTAGTCAAATCAAAAACCCTCTGAGGAAAGCGGATCATAAATGTTAATTATGTTAGTTTAATGACCCATTGACAATGGGTAGTCACAGGAAGGACAGGAGCAGTGGTGATGTGTAGGGGGTGCATGCGGGTGCAGGTGCACCCTCTACAAAAAGGTGCCACCAACACTGTTGGTCGCACTTGCGGGTGGTCACCACTTACCACCCCCCTGCTGTCAACACTGCCGGCAGCATCTGCAAGCAGTCAGCGATCATTGCTGGCCACTGCCGACTGTGGTGTGGGTGGTCGCGGACTGCTGGTTGCCGCTTGCCACCCTTTGCCACTGACAATGCTGGCAGCATCTGTGGGAGCTCCCTGCTGCCATGCTCCCACTCCTGCCAGCACCGCCATGCCCTCCAGCCACTGGGGGCACATGTCATTCACAGACAGGAGACTTGGCAGGTCTAAAGTAGTCCAGGTCCTTCTGCAAGGCCTGCCAAAGTTCTGGATCTGGCAGTTCTTAAAGTGTCTCTTTCCTCCTAGGACAGGTTGTTACATGACATTTCAAGGCCTTGACTTTCAAAAAGGTTTTGAACTTAACCAAAACAGTCTGTCTCTTACCCTGGGCAGGGGGTGTGGACATGTCAGAGGGCTTGTTACCCACCCTTGGTTCCTGCAGGATGAATCCTTTATCTTACCTACTGAACCAAGAATACAGTCACAGACAAGCCCATAAAAATCTATGTAATATTCCAGAGCATCTGTCACATGCATAAAGACGCCAGGGGCCTTCAATTAACAAGCTGAGTTTTGTCAGACTGCTTCTAACCATGTTACTGGACTCCAGGGCTGCTCCTCTGGGAGGGAGTTGCTAGGGAACAACATCTTCTAGCCACGAGGTAGCAAAGCAAGGTTATATCTGACCAAAGGAGAGGGACTTAATCAAAGCAATGGGACAGACTGTGAAAGGAAGCAGTGAGGATGACCTCGTGCTGGCAGAAGTGTTGTCAGCAGAGGGCGAATGCTCAGATGCCTGTGGTGCACATGAAAGGCATGGTTCTGCTTCGCCAGAAAGCACCAAGTGCTTCAACCCCCTCCAGAAACTCAGGAAAGGATGCATCCTGAACAGATCTTCCCTGTCATCCCCCAGCCACCTGGACCTCTCACCTGGGTTTATGCTGCTCTGGCAGCACTGCTCTAACATGCCACTGAGCCCTCCCCTACTCCTCTGAGCACCCAAATGTGACTGAAGGAAAGGGTCACTACAGTAACTTACCTGTTTTGCAAATCCCTGCTGTTACTTACCACTTTGCCATGGCACAGTTCAGCTTACCCAGCCCTGTCCGTCCCTGCATCTGACTTGCTGTGGGTTCAAATCCCCTAGGAACACAGGGTGCCTATACATGAGCAGGGAGGCTGCTCTGAGATGCTATAATTCTAGCATGTCAGAGTAGGCTCAATTACTGCTCCAGCAACCTCCTGCATCTTGTGTGCCAATGTGCTTTAGAAAAAGTGCCCCCATTACCATTTTGAAGTATAAGGATACTGATATATGAGACTTTCTGGGAGCTTTAATTAGAGCAGCTCTCAGAGCCGCTCTAATTAAAGTGCCCCCACCTCTTCCCAGAACATGTTTATAAACACCCAATGCCACTCAGTACAGGTACCTAAGTAGGGACACGCCTGTATTGGACACCTGTAGGGTAGGTGAGCAAATTGCCAGGAATAGATAACACATGTAACAATTATAGAAGAAAATAGCTTGATTAGAGAAAGATCATGGGTTGTTAATAGCTATGTGGTGAAGAGATTAGCAAGAATCAAACAGATAGTAATGAGCCATGAAGTTAACTGACTCCCTCAGTTCCACCTGAACAGAAATGTGGCTGTCCCTGCTGGGCAATTTATGTTAAATTTTGACTAGAACAGGAATTAAAGGAGAGTGCAACTGCACTACCAAACCCCCTCTGGATCTGCCTGGGCAAGGGCTGCATGCTTGTACCACATATGACAGTGCAGCCATTTCCAGTGACCACAGGGAGAGTCAGGGTGATTTTGCCTGACATCTGACTCCCCAGGTATCTCTCCACTTTCACCCCTCTTCTCTCTCTTCTCCCCACCCTGCCTGTCTCTCACCCATTGACTCCTCATCTACATTTTCACTGACTACCTGTCTTGTATGAGTACCAGCCCAGCCACTGGCTTCTTTACTTTTTATTTCATCCAGGAAGAGCACACACCAACTGCTGAAAGTTTCTAAGCCTGATGAAGGGTTTTTGAACCCAAAAGTTTGCTTAATAAATATTCTGCAACTATTTGGGTTGGTTTAATAAAAGATATCAGATTTACCCAAGGAATCTTGTCTGCCTATGCTCTCCTATTGGTATTTCCCATGCTTCTGAGCTTTGCTGTTTGCCTCATGGAGTCTGGAAGGAAATTTTCCCCCTCCTGTTGCTACACAACAGGGATTTTTTTCTCACCTTCTGCAAAAGCATTGGGGGTTGGCTGCAGCCAACCAAGGCTGAGGATTTTGACTGGGGTGTGCCAGTGCTCCTGCTGGAACTGAAACCCAGAGGTTCCTTTGCTTAGGATTCAACCAACTGCCACATCTGGGGTCAGGAAGGAATTTTACCCCATGGTCAGACTGGTGTGGACTATGGTGGGGGAGGGTCTGCCTTCCCTGTAATGGGACGCGTGGCGCTCTTCCTTAGAACTTTTGAGCACATCTTAACAATCCTTGTAGCAGCAAGAATATGACCACCATTGTCCCCCTGCTTTACCTGTGGCAGGTGCTACACCTTGTAGTTGCATGACAGGCTTCACTATGAAGTTTTAGCAACAAGTTAGATGATTTGCAAGGGATTGTTTAGATAGAAATGATTCTGCCTCAGACAGAGGGTTAGACTAGATGACCTGCAGAGGTGCCTTCCAGCCCCACTTCTCTGATTCTATGAAGCTGAACCTAGGTCTCTTCTATCACTGGCTCCAAATCCAGATTAGGATTAGCTGTTCTGTCACTCCATTAAACTCCACAGGGGCTGAGGGGTGTTTGGACCCCCCAGCAGCCACACTATTTGTTTATCTGTCAGATGAAGACGGCAGATCCCATTTTGTAAAAAGCCTCAGCTGCTGCATTTTCCAGATGGAACTTGTTGTGTTTTTAAATGAGGGAACCTAACCACAAGGGCCCCTCCTACTGCCCTACTCTATTTCTCTACCAGCCTCTAGGGCAGGGGTCACCAACCCCTGGCGCATGTGCCGAGCATGGTATGCAAGGCCATTTTGCTTGGCACACCACCACCAGCCCAGGCTCTAAGCAGCTGCTGCTGCCAGCCATGAAGCCCAGGCTGCTCTCAGCAGGAAGCTGGGAAGCTGCAAGCAGACTGGGCTCCATGGGCTGGCTGCAGCCGGCCCATCGTCAGCTGCTCCAGGCTCCAGCATGTCAGCACTCTGGCACCTTCCAAGGTAGGCATTATGGTTTTTTTGGCACTCCAGCCAAAAAAACATTGCCTATTCCTGCTCTAGGGAAACAGTGTGACAGCAGTCTTGAGAACAGATCCTTAGAGAAGCATGAGTTAGGCCCCCAAAAGCCAGGAGACTCATTCTTAATCCATCATTTCACAATACTAGGGATTTTAAAATTTGTTTTCTGGTGTTGGATCTTTTGAGAGTCTTGTTTTTCCAGCTCTCCTCCACAACCATAAGGGTCAGTAATGTCCATTATACAACTGAGCAGAGAGTCTTGTCCAATCATTGGACTCCAGGAGGTGAGGCTTCAAGGAAAAATGCACAGAAATACCTCAAATATGTGCCCTAAAAAACAACGATACTACAATAGAGATTGTCAGGACAAGTCTCAGGCCTCAAATGCCTGTGAACTTTGAAAAAGCTTAAATCTGAATTCAGGCTTATGTTTAAGGAAGTGAGGCAGGGCCAATCCTGTTTCTCATGATCAGTCAAGAACCCAGGGTGATATCACCCCAAGTTTTGACATACTTCAGTTGTACACATCACAGCTAGCTGCTATTTTAAATGTATGTAAGAGTAGAGATTAATTCCATCACTTCCAAGCAATCATATTCTATGAGAACTCAAGCTCCAGATCTGAAATTCACAGTGAAACCTCACATTTCAGGTGTGGCTTAATCAATAGAAAGATGGAGGGAAGAAAGAAAACAAGAGTTCTTCCTCTGGGAAAATCATATTAGGGCCACCAAGTTGAATTGATCTGGGTTCAATATAACCACCCCTGAATATTCGGAAGCCAGGCTTAAGGATCAAAACCCTTCCAAGTGAGCTATTGTTTGCTTTCTGGTTTGAGTCGAATCACAGCAAAGCAAGCAGACCTGAAAGGCCCCCTCAAGTCACTGAGCTAGCCCTGTACCATCACAGGCATCCACATCATGCAGCACCTTTCAGAATCTGATCCTACCAGGAGAGGAGCCACATGAAACACAGAAGCAGTAGCATAGGAAAACCATACAGCTGTTCAGCATGGTACCCGGGGGCCAAAACTTACCTTGGCCTGGCTAGTTCTAGGAAAATCTCTTTCCTTGTCCCTGGCTGGGATGGAGCACCTAGGCTTGGAGGAACTTGAGTTCCTCTCCTCACAGCTAAACAGCTCTTTCTCCCCAGACTCTCCAGAGCACTGATCATGCTGGGGTGAGTGTAAAACAGAAGACAGGTAGACAGCAATAGCTAGCTATGCAACCCCACAGTGTGGATCCTGAAGAACTCAGGGCAGGGTGAATTAAATGGAACAGAGCCTCCTGCAATCGCCAGATCTTGGCTCCTGGAAAGCTGCTGCCCCAAGGGCTGGATTCACACATAGGAGAGTAAGTGACTTCAAGCACAGAATGACCAGTCCCTTTGCTGAGCGTATAGCCCAACACAGAGATGAGTATACACAGGAAGAAAGCAGGTTCTCTCCCCTCCTAAATGAAACGTAGCTCTAGTTCTTTGATTCCAGGAGTACTGTCTCCTCCAGAAAATGGCAGTCCTTGCTGTGTACTTCAGCTAGAGAAAGGGCTGGATGTTGAAGGAAAGCCTCTCTCCCACTCAGTTTAGGTTACTGTCATATCAGCCCCCTGCTGCAATGCAGCCAGGCCTCGGGTAAAGCTGAACAGGGCCCTCACGACACACAGCAACAGGATGTGCCAGTCTGTGGTGGGAAGCGAGGAGACTACAGAAACCTCTTGAGCTGGCAGGGGAAGATTAGGCAATGCGACCTCCCAACGGTGGAACTGAGCTAGGGCAGAAAGACTGCTCCCACGCCCAGTCTGACTACCAGAAGGGTCACAGAGATCAGGCCCTCCACACCAAAGCCAGCACAGTGCCCCGGGCACTGCGAGGGGAAGGTGCCTGTGGGCACGGGGCCTGTCCAGTGTGAGGGGCTCTGGCACTTTCCTCCTGCAGGGCTCCCTGGGTGACAGGGCAGCGGCCCAGGGACCAGCTCAGACCCAACAGGGATGGGAACGTTCAGAGTGCTCTGCTCCCCCCGTGCCCGCTGCGCACACCACAGAGGCCCCACGGGGCTGAGGGCCGCCCCAGGGCGCGGGGACACCCCGTTGCTGAGGCTATCCCAAGCTGGGTCTCGGCCCCCGCCCAGCAGGAGGCTGCAGCGCCGCTGCTGCAGGCAGGGGCCCGGCCGCGTTGAGGCCGCGCTGCGGCGCCACGGACAAAGAGCAGCTCTGCCCCGGCGCCCGATGCCCGCCCGCCCGGCCCCGCGCGCGCGGCTCGGTACCGATGGTGGAGATGTGCGAGGGGTGGAACTCGTTGTCGGTGAAGCGGCAGAGCAGGCAGGTCTTGCCCACGCCGGAGTCGCCGATGAGCAGCAGCCGGAACAGCACGTCGTACTGCTTGGCCATGGCTGCGCTCGCTCAGCCCCGCGCCGCTGCCATCCCGCCGCGCCGCCGCCCGGGGCTGCAGCCCCAGCACAGAGCCGCGGGCGGGGGCGGGGCGCGGCCGCGCGCGGGGCGGAGTCGCGGCGCAGCCCTCCCGGGCCAGGGGCGGGCCGGGGTCTCTGCTGTGCGGCTGCTGGCAGTGCCAGCTTCTTGGTGATGGACAGCGGTCCCAGCTGGTCGCATGAAAGGTATCATTCTGGAACCAAGACTTCTAGGTTTTTGTACATTTCCTCGGTGAGGCAGGTGCCCCCCCCGCCCTGCTCCCTCAAACTGGGACCTGGAAGAATGCGTGGCGCTACTGGCAGGTAAGGCAGGGCAGAGACGCCCCTTTAGAGACTAACCAAGTAATAAATATCTATCTATCTATCTAGAGGGGGGTCCGGCCCCCAAGCTCCCTTCATCAGGCTCTGTTAAAACCATGCAGACCCTGCCTGGGATGGTGACTGAGCCCACACAGGGGCATCCTGCAATCTCTCTGTTTGGAAGGACCTTAAATCCAATCCCTGCCCAAAGGCAGGAGTGCATCTTAAAGGCTTAGGACAAGCCTAGTGGCTTCTTAACCTGGCAGGGGAAATACCACGCATCTGTGTCCAAGAAGGCAGTTTTCCTGAACCACAGCACAAAAAAACTGCTCTTCTGACATGGTTCAGGAGCCACTGAGGTGCAGCAGCTTTAAGCTCAGTTTATGGAAATAGGAGGCTCGTCCCTTGTTTGCTCTGAGGGCCTTATGGCTAAGGGCAAGCAAAACTCAGGGGCATCCAAACCCCGAGCCTCCAGGCTTGGGCCTGCAAGTAGGATGCCCACCAAAGGTTTTGGAAACATCTGAAGCCTCAGGTGTGGGTGGAGGATGTTTGCCGGTAGTAGGGCCACTTATGGTGCTGGACTCTTGGAATTAGTTTTGGCTAATTTGGCCTCGGATACAAATTAAATAAAAACATAAAATAAACATAGGGGGAGGGTGCAGCTCTTAACCCCTCCCTGTCCAGTACACATCCAGCTTCTCATGGAACAGCAAGACCTTTCCGCCAGGAACCTCTTGAGTTCTCCAAGTACCAAGATGAGCATCACTGCACCCCAACCTTTGGCTGTGACCAACATCCCAGTACCTCAGAGGAAGATGAACCTCTCCCATATCCATCCCAAGGCAGTGGCCTCTTATGAGGTGGAAAAAAAGTCCTCCCTGGTCCCAACTAGTGACCAGCAAAGCCCCAAGTCCTGGGATTGCCACATGTATGCCACACCACAGAGCTCCCTTTCTATCCTAACCTGGGGGTCATAACAGTATAACTACACAGCACACAAACTGGTAGTTGAACCCTGTTATGTCCACAGCATTGCTGCCATAAATCATCCATCTCTTAAAGAGATGCAGGATCCTTGCCCCAGCACTCTGCTTTGAAGATGGTCCCAACATTTCAGTTCTCTAAGAATAAGGAATCTTTTTCTCATGTCCTTTACAGGTTTGCAGGAGAGTGCTCTGTTGGTTACAGACTCTCCTGCTTTCATTTGGTCTCTTCCTGCACCTTCTGCTTCCCTGTCATTTGCCTTTCTGTCCCATGACCTGCATCTCTTGCTTCTCTCTACTTTCCTGCCCCCTCCATTCAGAACACTTGCAGAGGGTGCACTGAGAGTACAAAAGAGTCAATTTGCTTCTCTTGAAGCACCTGGCAGTCATGCTCAGTCCTTCCCTCCCTAAACTGAAACATGCTCAGTGGCCCTGCAGGAAGATGAAGTACGTGAGACAGTGCAGACAGTTTACCTGGTCAGCACTAAATGCTGGGAAGGTATGGAGCATGCTTAGTGCAGATGGACTTTCAGTAGTTTAAGCTGCCTTTTTACTCAGTTTCTACTAAGCATGTATACTCTGAGGTTTTCCAGGGCTGATTACTCCTGGCCAAATTTAGGTAGATTTTCACAGGGACAGCAGAAGGTACATCCCTGACCCCATGGTGGCTTCTCCCCATCTAGAAATCTTCAACAAAGCAGCTGTAAGAATGTTGAAACATACATTTTCCCCAATCTCATTCTCTTCTGAAACAGCAAAAACTTTTTTAAAAAGTCAGCCCGTGCACTGTATGAGGTGAAAGTGGGGAATGAAGGAGGAAATCTGTGGCTGTGTAAGCGTAGACTGGAGTTTCAATGAGCATGCCTGGGCTACCCCTCTCGTTTTGGCATTTCCTAACTTCTGAGTTCTCTACTATGTACCCTTCCAGTTCTTTTAACACAGGTATGTGCACAGATTTAACAAAAAAAAATCTATGATGTGTAACTACAAACGTCATTGCAATCCTATCATCAGCAAGACTTTGAGCATGATGGCACAGGCTAGTGCCTACTGGATTATCAGGTTAACCAAGTATAGGCTGTTACGCCCTTAAGGGCAGCTACTAGTGTTGGATAGTTAACACACTGAAACAGTTTTATATATACATATCCCCCATTTTGCCAACTCCTCGGCTACCCAGCACCTTATTTTTGGAAGTCTGGTTAAGATTTGGCCACTAGCTACGTGACTTCTCTTTCAAGCTGTTCCAAGAAAGGCTCTTGACAACACTCAAGAAATGTGAGGTTTAAAGCCATGATCTACTGGTTCCTAATACAAATACAGGGCATTTTTATCAAAGCCCAAGTGTTTCTTGGTGTGAGTATGTGGTCACAGTGGCAGGAAACATTCATCCTAGCTAGTTCCAGCTCCATATGACATGCTGGAAATGAGACACTGGGGCTTTACATGCAAGTGCTGATGGGATGTTGATGGGTGGAAGCTGCCAGTCTCTAGTGAGGCCAACTAGTGATTTCTAACAGCTCATTACTTGGCCAAACAAAAGAGTTTTCTCTGGGATCATGTCCCTGACCCCAAGACTGTCCACCCAGTAAAAGGTCAAGTCACTGCTGGTAGCCATGGCACTGGGAGGGCTCCTCAATATATATTCAGAAAAAAAAATTAACAGCAGATAGTACTAATCGGTCTAGATATTGTGGGGTGGGAGAGGGTAGAATAATAGAATATCATAGACTCATAACAAAGTAGGACTGGATGGGACATCAGGAGGTCATCTAGTGCAAAGATCCTCCCTGATTAAACCCTGGATTACTCAAACAGCCTCAGTCACAGTAACCCTTTTTGTGGATTTCTTAGATGAGTACTGCAATGTTGCAAACAGGCTAATGGTAAGGATCTACAGATGAGCTACCTGATACATTGGGGCCCATTGCAGCCAGGAGTCCTGGCTCCCAGTCATATGCATACCTCCCACCCCAGTCAATCACAAGCACTTCTCTGACACTGCCATGGAATGCAGTCTTTACACTGCTGTTATTTAGGAGGGCAAGAGGAATGTGAACATTTTAACCTATTCAGCTGGGCAGAAGCTACATTCTGTGCATACACAGCATTCAGCTTAGCAAACCTCATGGTAACATATAACAAATATCCCCACCAAACCATTGGCATGGCCAGTCTGATCATAGTTCAATCCACTCAGCCCTCCCAGATGCTGCAGAGGAAGAAGTAGAATGAGTTAAGAGAGGGTCTGCCACAAGTTACATCTCTCCCTTATCATTGGCAAGAGAGGTGCAAGCTGTGGGTGAAAGGCTGACTATTCTTCACACAATGTCAATGTTCACTCACTCTGAGTACTCCCGTTAGCCACAGAAATGCACAGCTAGCTTCTCTTTCAGTGTCACCTAGGCCCTGGCTGCAACACTTTCTTGTGGCAGGAGTCTCATAGGCTCCACACACGTGGCATGAAAATGTATGTTATGTACAGGTCCTGAATTTGCACCTTGCACCTTGGTTCTTGTACACTCTCCCCCTCCACTCAGCTCTGCGGGCCACTGGCAGTATTTTTCTCCGCTAATTGAAATGTAGCGATAAAGGCCTATCTGTAGATCTGAGTGTTGTCTCGTGGCTGGCAGGTAGGATTCTTCAAAGAAAAGCAGCACTGAGCATGCTCCCTGTTTCAGCAGGACATGAAGGGCACTGCCATGGAGATCTGCCATGGCAACCGATCAGAGCACTGCCAGACAGGGAAAAAGCACAGGCAGCAGCACCATCTGATCTTACCTGTGCTGGGGGCCTTGGCACCAAGGGAAAGGAATCTCCTCGCCACAGAGGCTGCACATTCTGTGCAGATCCTTCACTCCTCTTTGCTGTTGCTTGCCTTTGCTTTTGACATCTTCCTGCATTCAGTTGAAAGAATCTCGTCTGTGTGGGGAAGTTTGCCATTATTGCTATCCTGGAATAGCTCTCCAGTGCACAGACACTCCAGAATTGATGTATCCTGGAAGAAAAGGGGCTTTATTCTGGAACAGTGTCACCCAGAAATAAAGTAAAATCATTCTGGAATGCAGTCATGTGTTCCATGAACACAAGGCCAAGGATAATTGCATCAAAAGCTATTTTTGGGGCAGCTTACTCTGTGAGAGCTGCAATGGGAAATTTACCTCTATAGTCAAAGTCTTCTTTTGGAGTTGTACCGGAATAATTAGATCGGTATGGTCCAAAAGGTTAAACCAGCCATAGAAACCATATGGTTAGTGTGGCTAAGACATGCTACATTCTGTAGTTGGTGGTCCAAAAAGGAGTGACCTGACTAGCACAGCAGCCAGCCATCTGTGGCTCCCCAGCTCAAGAGCCCATGTACAGCTGGATCCACTGGGAGCAGCCTTTGGCACATGTCTGGATTGAGGACTGAAAACATTTCTGGAGCCATATAAACACCTTACCCACAAGCCAACAGAGTGGCACAATAAAAGAGTCCTCATGAATACATGGAAGTGGCTGCTGCCCCAGCCTCACTGCCACAGCAAGCCAACATCCAGGCCTGGCTGAAGCAGGGCTCATCAGGGTGATGCAGGCTTCAGGCTGGTCAGCTATTGTTCGGGCAGTCCAAACCTGAGCTCTGGCCACCACTGCCTGCTCTCTACCGCACAATTCATCAGGAACTTTGCTACATGAGATGGGGGGCCTGGAGAATTAACAGGGACTGCAGAGGGTTAATCTCATCTGGACTACTTGACCCATTCCTCCTGGGGGCTGCTTCATTAGACAAGATGTTCTGCATGAACACTAAGTGTCATTCCAATCAGTAATCAATATTTCATAGAATCATAGAAAATTAGAGTTGGAAGGCACCTCAGGAGGTCATCTAGTCCACAGGTGGGCAATTATTTCAGCTGGAGGGCCACTTAACGAGTTATGGTGAGCTGTCAGGGGCCACAAGGGTAGCCCTCCCCCAGAGGGGTGCCCTGCCCCCTGGTTGCCATCTTGGGACCAGAAGTCCCCTAAACCCTGGCCTTTGCCACCAGAAGTCCCTGCTCTTGCCCTGGAAGTACAGATGACCTCTGCTTAGCGCTCTTAATTGGTTCCAGAAAAAATGAGTTTTAAGCGGAACCATGCTAAGCAAAACCCAATATCCCATATAAATTAATGTCAATAAATATAATTTGCCCCTCCCCACACAGGACCCCTGCCGGCCCTGGCCCCCCAGGCACAAATGTGGGCCCCATGCTCAAACCCACCCCACCCGGCCACTTGCTGCTTCTCACAGCCACTGTCACTTCTCCCCACCCACTTGCCTACCAGCTGGACGGTTGCTCCAGTACCACGTGTCAGCCCGGGTCCGGCCTCCCTGCCCTGAGCCCTCACTGGCCCTGGCCCCAGGGCACCAGCGTGAGCCCCATGCTCACAGCCGCCCACTCATTCACTGCTATTTACTGCTTCTCGTGGTTGCTGCCACTTCTGCTTTGCTCCCCCCCCCCCCCCGCAGAAACTCGCTGATTTCATTAAGCACTATAATGAAACTGGCTAGTACTCAGTGGAATCAGGTACAAATTTTGGGGGTTTGGGAGTGGGTGTGTGTGGGCAGTGTGGGTATGGTGGGTGGCGGAGGGTAGGGGTGGATGTGGAGGGGGTTGGGATATGTGGTTGGGGTGCATGGGAGGGTATGGGTTTATGGTGGGGAGGTGGGAGTATGTGTGTGTATTTGGGAGTACGTTGGGGGTGGGTGGGGGTGGGAGTGTGTATGGGGGCTGTGGGAGGCTGTGGGGGGGGTATACAGTGTAGGTGTGTGTGTGCATGTGCGTGTGCGCGTATCAGAGGGTGGCCCTCAGAGTACCAGGGGTGTGCCAAGTCCCTGGATTTGCATGTGGTGGCAGCGAGCAGGGCCAGCCCTGCCCGACCTCATAATGCGCAGCTCCCTGCACTCCCACTCCAGTCCCCAGCTGCAGGTAGTAGCAGCGTGCCAGGCCAGCCCCACCCACCCTGTAACACGCATCTTCTCCTTCAGGGCCAGCCCCACCTGGCTCAGTAGTGCTCGCCTTGAGTTCCCAGATGCACATGGTGGCAAGGTGTGGGGTCAACCCAACCTGACCACATAACATGCAGCTCCCACCCGAGTCCCTGGCCACAAGTGGTGGCAGCATGCAGAGGCAGCTCAGTCCAACACCATAGCCCTCCCACCCGAGCCCCAGCCCACATGGTGGCAGGGCGTGGGGCCAGCCCCACTTGGCCCCATAGCACACGGCTCCTTGTGCTCCTGTCCCTTTCTCCCAGAGGGAGTCCCTGGCCCCGTCCCAGTGGGCCCATACCTGCATTCCCACTCCCACAGGCAGGGAGGCTAGGAGCAAACACAGGGTGACCAGACACAAGCTCTGCCAAGCACATGAAACACAGAAGTAGTAGCATAGGAAAGCCATACAGCCACTCAGCATGGTACCCGGGGGCCAAAACTTACCTCGGGATATAAACATTAGTGATAACAGGAGTTGTACCTGTTTGAGCCAGGGCTAAACTTGTACCAGGGTGAGTCACAGAGAAGTAGCATTAATACAAGTCTGCCCAGATCGCTGACTAGGATGAAGGCCTGAGTTCAGCAGCAATGACATGTTCCAAGTAGCCTGCTGTCTGTTCTCCTTCAGAGGTCACACTAGGTCAGACCACCCCCACTCCAAGGAAGCAACTTCAGAGGCAACCACACTAATTCAGCATTCAAGAGACTGCCTGCCAAGATACAGGTGCCCAGGCAGACACATCCAAAGACCACAGCCAGCATTGCCACCTCCTGCCATCTGATTACCCAGAATTCAGCATCAGGTGGTTTTCATGAAGCCCCAGCCCCTGGAGTCGGGTGATTTTGGGAAAACATTAGCTTTCCTTTAAGAAGCAAGCCTTTGGGAGGCTTATTGTGTCTAGCCCCCGCTGCCTGCAGCTTGGGGCTGGGTCAGGCCAGGCTGGGGTGGGCTGTATGGTTTCTTAGCAACGAGAACTGCACCATTTACATCAAGGCGCCAGCTTGCAGAGGGGCAGCCAAGTGCCAGGTCTTACAGGGGGCTTATGGAGGGGCCCTGTGGGCCACATGGAATTACTAGGCAGGTCAAATCCAGCCCGTGAACCGTATTTTGCTTCCCTGCTCCTGTCCAACTCAAAGCAGGACCATCCCCAACTATATCATCCCAGCCAAAGCTTTGTCTAGTCAGGTCTTAAAAACCTCCAAGGATGGAAAATCCACAGCCTCTTTGAGTAACCTGTTCCAGTGCTTTACTACCCTCCTAGTAGGTAAATAATATTGTGCATAAATATTTTAGTTTCACATGCACACAAGAATGGAGGGTTTACATTTAGCTTAAACTGTTAAGGTAACTCCCACAGAGCTCTTATATTAAGAGCTTCACTTGATTTTCTGCATTTTGTCAGCCTAAAATTATGCAAAGTGGTGCTCAGTCACCTTCAGGCACCAGTCCCAAATCCATCTGGTGATGACATCCAGTGCTGCAATTTTAGCAGAACCCCCCCCATCCCCATGGTTTTGTAACGTGCTGACCTGTTTCACTCCTTGCTTCCAACAGGAACTGCTGTTCTGGGAGGCTCTGATAAGAGAAGAAACATCTTATTAGAGAATGTGTTGTGAAAGGAGGGGCAACGATTTTCAGGACATGTTAAGCCTGTTCCACAAATTAACAGGACAACAGACTCAGGGAAAGGTCACACAGAACCATAATGCCAGTCAACGAATGAGTTAATAATCAACATTAATGGAGCATGGTCTTCTGAACCTTTCTATAGAAACCAGTAAGATGTGGTCAGTGTATGGCTAACAAGGGGATGGACTGGTTGGGAAGGGCTGAATCTGCTTCTCAGCCCATCAGATCCAAAGCCAGAAAAAGGGATGATATCCAACCTCTTCCCCCCTACCCACCTGCTGTTCTACCCGCCACCTGTTCTCTTCCACCAGCTGGTGTTGATACTCCACCCAGAATGATTGAGCACAGCACATGGTGGAGGCAAACAGCATTCACAAGTCGGGCTGGGGCCACTGGAGAGCTAAAGGACTTCCCAGAGATGCTTCAGAGATGCTGAGACTAGAGCCACCATTTCCAGCATGGCAAAAGCCAAATCTACTCACTAAGTCCCTGAGCCTCTCAAAGGGAATTTGTCAATACAATGTGCATGACAATGCCTATACTTGGTACTTCATAGAGTACTGAGGGATACAGAAAGGAGCGAGACTATGCAAATGCAAGGAACCCAAATGAAAACAGCAGCCACGAGTCCCAACTCCTCGTCTACTCTGCTGACCACTAGATCCTGCTCCCCTCCCAAATACCCCATGAGTTCTAGCTCTCAGACCCTCCCAACTTTTGCCCATTTAGACATCACTCTCCTCCCAGAGCTGGGGACAGAACCCAGACCTGCTGTAGTCATTTGAACCCATTTCCCTCTGAGAGCTGGGCAGAGAGCCCAGGAATCCTGGCACCCAGTCCCGTGGTCTAACCCACCAGGCTTCATTCACTTCCTAGACCTAAGTACAGAAACCAGGAGTCCTCACTCCCATTCTTCATCCCAGCTCTCTAGGCCCCACTTCATGCCTCAGGCTGGAGGGAAATACAACATTATATTGTTGTCTAACAGTTCTACAATTTACTGGCACAGTTTCATTATGCATTTTTCCCCTTTCTAGTGACAAATGAACAGAGGATAACTGTCTGCTACTGTTATCAGCTAGTGCGGTTCCACTGTTAGCTTAAGTGTTAGAGGCTTGTGCTGGTTTCCAGTGGTATGGGATGGCATTTCCCTTCTATTACAGGAGAAAGTGTGTGCATGTGTAGTCCCATTTAAGCAAAAGAAGAAAGGACTGGGGGAAACAAGAGTGTGGGGTCTGAGCTAGTTCTTTGACTAGTCCTGTGTATTGACAAGGGATGTCCCTGAATGCAGCAGGAGGCAGGGTCTCTGCTAACACTCCACGCCTCTTACCAATCTGCACCCAGCCCAAAAGCATTCCCTCATGCAAAGACTTGTCCATCCCTCTCTCAAGCTCCCCTGACGCCTTTTTTGTCTATTTCTGGGGTGTTTGTTTCTCTTGCCAACAACTGCAAACAAATCCAGCTCCTTCCCTGGCCCAATTTCTTGGCTCCACCTAGGAGGGAATGCCTTGAATTGCACATCCCGAGGATCTTCCTTGCAACCCAGCTCTTGGCTGGTGGCTTTCCATCATTGTAGTTTTCATTAAGCGACCAGGCTTTGAACTTCTTCATAAGGCCTGACCTACAGGCAGCCATTGCCCATGCCATCTGCAAAGCAGGAGATGCTCCCCTTTCCTCTTGGGCGTATGGCATGACCTAAAGCAGCGAGTCTCGGCTAGGCGTCACGGCACCCCAAGGTGCCTTGAGATCCTTTCCAGGGCTCTGTGAGGGGAGCAAAAAAATCAACCCAGAGGCTTCAAACAGCAATCCACGCCGCGCGGACACCCGCCTGGCCTGCCGGAGGGGTGGGGGTGGTGGTGGGGGGGGGGTCTCAGCGCTGTGCCGCACACTGCTCCAGTCTGCCTGCGCTCAGCGCGCCAGGGAAACCCCTGCGACCCGGCCCGGTGCTCGGGGCGCCCGCAGCGCGCCAACGCGGAGAGCCCCTAGCGGAGAAAGCCAGGAGCTGCCTACGAGCCCGGGACGAGACCCCCGGAGTAGACGCCTAGCCCCGCCAGCGGGGAAGGAGCCGCCACGGCAGGCCCTATCCCTCAGCACGTTACGGGGGCTGAGCGCGAAGCCTGCTCTTCTGTCTCAGCCGAGCCGCCGTCGGGCCACAGGCCCCGCCCCGCGCGGAGCCCGCGTGCCCTGGCAGAGCATGGCGGCTGCCAGCTCCGCCGCGCCCTGCCGCAGCTGCAGCAGCCCCGAGCCGGGTCGCGAGCGCCTGCGGGACGACGGCGTGCGCACCCACACCTCGGCCGAGCAGGTGCGTGCCGGGGAAGCCCGCGGGCGGGGCGGGGTCGCCCTTGAGGAGCCGGGATGAGCCCGGCGGGCGGTGCGAGGCCGCCGGGGGGACGCGCAGCCCCCAGAGCTGGGCGCGCTCGCCGTCTCCGCAAGCGGGGATGGGCTGCCCGGCCCACGCTGGTGCCCGACCCCTGGCACAGAGAGCGCTGCCGCCAGCCTCTGCGCAGGCAACCTCAGCAGCTCCTGCCTCTGCTCCCAACAGAAGAGGTCCTGCAGCTTTTGTCCCCCCCATCCCGCCGAGCTGGACTCTCCCTCCAGCTAGGTGAGGGGACAGGCCTCGGGACTGGCCCGGAGCTTGGCAACCTCACCTAGCAGCAATAGCTCCAGCTTGTGAGGGAGACTCCTGACATCCAGTTCCTGGACGTGGGGGCTCTGAAACTTGGATGCTGGCCCAGCTGTGGCTTGTTGTTGCTGAAAGCGCTGGTCATTTCTCTCTGCTGCATCTGTTTGTAAT
>JAGPOW010000874.1:704215-718521 GCA_030014935.1 Caiman crocodilus
TCTGTATGGTATTTCCTGGGGTGTGCTGATATTGGCGTGTTCAGCCCTTCGTATGTTCCGTGGCTGCATGCGTCTAAAGTGTGCAGGTAGCATAAGGAGTGGTCTTCCCACCACGAGCATAATCCTTTCAGCAGAAACAGCGTCTGCTCTCCAGGACTGTATTTTCACTGTTCTCTGTATACTTTGCGGTATTCCATAGTGCCTTATGCTGAGATGCTAGGAGTTTTTTCTGTGCCGGTTTTGGGTAAAGAGTTTGTCTCTTGAGGGGGGAGGGGAGGCACATTTTAGCCAGACAGCAGCAATTGGCATTAGGGCACTCTTTCTAGCAGCAAACCAGATCCCAGCACAAGTTAAAGCATAGCTAGGTCTTCACTAGCTGTACAAGCGAGCCTGGCTTGCAAGTGCAGCAGTGCTTGAGGGCAGCACAGGGTTAGTAGCTGGAAAAAATGCGTAGGAGTTGAACTCCAGCTGCAGAGCCATCATGCCCTGAAACATATTAAGCTGCAAACAGAAGGCCTCCCCCTTCATTTGAATCATGGCTTTCTCTAAGCCAGCTCAAAGCCATTGACAAAGTAGGGTCTACAGCATCAGCACTGCCAGGACTTGGTTCACTGGGATGCTGTCACTGGTGGAGGAACCTGAAGATCCATGGATCCGTTAGTAGTGAGCTAATCAGTTGTTGCTTTCCAGCCTCAGAATACCTGCAGTGGGAGGACATGTTCTGCTTGTGCCTGGTTTCTAACATGCTTTTTTGCAGTCTTTTGGAGTGAAGGGTGCTATATAAATTTCAGGTAATAACTGTGCTGCCATTTCACTTGTTTTTGGTTTCCATTAGAAGTTGACTTTTATGTAGGTGATGCATTGAATCAAGGCTTGAGCACAGAATCATAGAAAATTAGGGTTGGTAGGGACCTCAGGAGGTCATCTTGTCCAGCCCCCTACCCAAAGCAGGACAAGCCTCAAGTATATTATCCCAGCCGAGGCTTTGTCTAGCTAGGTCTTAAAAACCTCATGGAGATTCTACCATCTCTATAGGTTACTCATTTCAGTTCTTTACTATCTTCTTTGTGAGAGTACTTCCTAATATCTAACCTAAACCTCCCTTGCTACAACTGGAGACCATTGCTCTTTGTTTTCTCATCTGCTACCACTGAGAAAAAGCTAGCTCCATCCTCTTTGGAACCCTCCTTCAGGTAGTTGAAGGCTGTTATTAAATCCCTCCTCAGTTTTCTCCAGATTAATGCGCCCAGTTCCCTCAGTCTTTCCTCGTAAGTCATGTGCTCTAGCCCTGTCACCATTTTCATTGCCCTCCACTGGATATTCTCCAATTTGTCTACGTACTTTCTGTAGTGGGAGGGCCAAAGCTGGACACACTACTCCAGATTTGGCCTCATCAGTGCTGAGCAGGGTGGAAGAATCACTTCCCTTACTCTGCTGGCAATGATCCTGCTAATGCAGCTCAGTGTGCTGTTAGTCTTTTTTGCAGTAAGGGCACAGTGTTAGCTCATTCATTTTATTGTCCACTGTAACTCCCAGGTCCTTTTCTGCCAAGCTGCTGTTTAGCCAGTCAGTCCCCTACCTGTACAGGTCCATGGGATTGTTCCATCCTAAGTGCAGGACTTTCCACCTGTCTTTGCTATACCTCATGAGATTTCTTTTGGTCCAATCCTTCAATTTGTTGAGACCTTCCTGAATCTGAGCTCTACCCTCCAGCGTATCTACTACTCCCCCCAGTTTGGTGTCACCATATTCCAGGTTGTCATTGAAGAAAACTGGCCCCATGACTGACCCCCGGGGCACTTTACTTGATACCGGCCAGCTAGGCATCAAGCTGTGGATTGATTACTACCCTCTGAGCCTGATGATCTAGCCAGTTTTCTTATCCACCTTACAGACCATTCATCCAACCCATAATTGCTTAGCTTACCTGCGAGAATGTTGTGGGAGACCATATCAAAAGCTTAAAGTCAAGGCACACCACATCCACTGGTCTCCTTGCTTCCACACAGCCAGTCATCTCTCATCACAGAAGGCAGTCATGTTTGTCAGGCACGACTTGCCCTTGTGAATCCATGCTGACTATTTCTGATGATCACCTTCTCCAAGTGCTTAGAAATGGATTCCTCGAGGACTTGCTTCATGATTTTTCCAGGGTTTGAGGTGAGGCTGATTGGTCTGTAGTTCCCCAGATCCTCCTCCTTCCCTTTCTTAAAGATGAGCACTATATTTGCCCCTTGCCAATTGTAGAAACCCTTCTTGTTGCCCTTTATGTTCCTTGCTAGCTGGAACTCTAATTGTGCTTTGGCCTTCCTGATTTCGTTCCTGCATGCCTGAACAATGATCCTATACTGACCAAGCAGCTAGTTCCCTAGGTCTAGTGCAGATTGTTCTCCGGCTTTCTGGGATCTGATGACTTAGATGAGATAAGAGGGTTAGGCCTGTGTGATTTCTGAAGTTCTGCATAACTGAAGTGCTCTTGTTGTCCATTTTGAGGGGCTTGGTATTGAACATCCCAGACACTTCACAAAATACAGAAACTGCATTGCCTCAGGGAAATCATTATCAAGGGGTAATGTGAAGCACAATAGCCAGCCTCCACCAGCAAATAGCTCCTGAGACGCGAAAAAACAATGTTCTGGCACCAGCGTGGCTCTGAGGAGAAGAGTTTGCAAGTCAGGGTACTGCTTTTGACAAGCCTGGAGCAGGTGGCTGTTGCACACAGTGTATTTGTCCCCTGAGTTAGGGCAAATTAGTGTGAATTTGTCTGTTACCTTTAGGGGAAGGCTCTGAACAATCTTAGTTGGAGAGAGTTGAGCTTGCTCTGACAATTTTGCCCATTGTAGAGGGCCCATGTGGGCCAAGAATGTCTGCTGTGACTCCATTGTTACAGTTTCCTTGGGTCTTTTGATTAATTTTTTTCTCTCTCATTCATGTGCTCTTTGGCTGAATGTGCCTTTGTGCATTAGTACATTAGTGTTGCATTAATATTTTCACGGAGTAGAAGAGCTGCGTTGGTGTTGTTGACAGTTAAAAAATATACTGGCTTGCTTTCCTCCCTGCACAACGTCTAACTGTATTTTTGGGAGTAGGGAGAGTTGTAGAGTGAGAAAGGGGAAGGCAGCCATGGAACCATTTGGTCTGAGAGGTTAGGAGAAAAAATGCATGCTCCCTCGCAACTTTGTCTGGTCTGTTCAGTGTGTGAGCTCTTTTTGGCAGAGATCATGGCTTCCTTTGTGTCTGGTATTTAGCACAGGTGGCCACCAACCCTTTCAGTGCTGCCCTGGTGAGAAACACCCTTTATCAACACTGTAAAAGCAGTATTGCTTTGCCAGCCTTCAAGGTGTGAAGCCCTCTGTTTTATTCCCATTCCAGTGTGAGCTCCCCATTTTCAGTGGGTATTGGAGGGGAATTTGTCCCAACCAATCTTTCCTCTGTTCTCCAGAACTGGGGAGCAGCCTCTTTACTGACCTTCATTGTTTTCATGCTTCTCCCACAAAACTGGAAAGGGTTCCCTCTACTACTCCATCTAACAGATAATGAATTATTTCCGTTTTTTTCCAGTTATCTGGAGAATATGCCCACCACTCCCAGTTATTATGTCATCAAGGCCTTGTCAAAATCCTTACCAGATATAAAGTAGTCTTGCTTCAAAAGTCACATGGGGATATTACATGGATAGAGCATGCTTTAAAAAAACAATCCTTATGTCTCTGCTTTAGGACAACCCGTAGGGTTGTGCTTGTTGCAGGAATTTTGGGGAATTGAATAGCTACAGTTACATCACAGGGGAGTTACATGCACATGTAGATATTGAAAAGACTAAGAGCTACAAGGTCGCTGTAATATTTATTTCCCAAAAGAAATGTTGTCGGGTCAGAAGTTAGGTTTATACATGGAAGAAATTGGAGGAGGAGAGAGATCGTAACTGTGGTTGAACATATTATAGTATTTGAGGAAGCAGAGTATGTTAAACTGTGTAATCTAGTTTCCTCACTGAAGCCTGACTGTTTTGATTCCCTGAAAAGGGGGTTGAGGGATAACATATGACCTATGTTGACCCCCAGCACTGCATGCAGTACATACCACTCTGGTGCTCATCCTGTACCTGGTGTGTGGTACTGGAACGGGGCACGCATACTGGCTCTGGTGCTCATGGCTGGCTTGAGGCTTGATCTGGACCAGTGCTGGAAACAATGTGCAGGACTGGTCTGTGTGCACAGTGCCAGCTTGTGCTGAATTTGGCTCAAGGGACTGGCATGGCATGTACTGCATGCAGTGCTGTGCTGGATTGGCCCTTTGCATGAGCTCTGGCACAGCCCAGTCTGGCCCACAGACCACCTCAGCAAGCTTCATCCAGCTCCATGGAGCTAGATGAGCTTGGCACCCCTATTTTGGAGCAAATAGCATCAGTTTGCGAATTCCACACTTTGAAACATTTAGCATGGTACTCACTCGTGGCCAGTGTGCATGGTAGCTGAACAGTCTGCTTCTGTACACAGAATATTCAGTGCAGTGCATTTGGGCTGCACTGACACTTCAGTTTGCCACTACAAATCCTCACTGCCTTTTTAATGCCTGGGGATTGAAGACCTCTAAAAAAAGCCTTTGGATATTGGCAGGCTATCAAACAAACTACCTGGAGCGCTTAGTCCCATATGCTGTCCCTTGAAATACCATTGTCATTAAGGCTGCATAAATGCATTAAGGCTACACCTAGGCATGTGTGTAATTCTGCTCATGTGAACAGATCCATTAACTTCAGTTGGACTACTCATGTGAGTAATCAGCAGAGAGCAACCTCCTGCCAGTACCATGAGTACTTTAAGTCCACTAAGTGCAATTGCATGGAGGTTGTTCTGGGCAGTTACTCCTTAGCTCTGGGACTCCCTTGTCCATGAGGCCTGCCAGAGCCTGAACATTTTTTAGAACTGTTGGTTTAGCAAACAAAGCTAGGCTGAGATGTTGTTTAGCACAGGGGACTCGTCAGGCCTCATCGGCCAGAGTGATGCAAAGGTAGTTCTTGGGTCAGATTAGGCCTGCAGACCAGCCCCATGTGCCAGATCCAGTATGCAAGGCCAATGTGGCGTGGTGTCATGGGTGATATGTGCCCCATGCCAGCTCCTTGCAGCAAACAGGGCTGCTTTAGCGCACATCATAGTGCATTCAGGTCTAATCCAAGACCCATGGGCAGCTCCTGGACCTGGGTGATCACTGACTCTCCATGCTGGATTCAGTCTGCAGGCTGTATCTTTGACCCCCTCATTTAGGGGATCTTTTTTATATTGGTAGTCTAGTTCTCTTTTAAGTTGTTTGGCTCTTCTGTCAACCTCCTGCTAGTTATTTTGTCCTCTTATAAGCTGCCCAGAGCCTTTGTTGGGAAGTGTGGCATATAAAATGAATCAATAAATGCTGGGACCTGTGTCTTTACTTCTGCTGGATTTTGGAGCAGCCAGCAACCTAGGGAAGAAAAATTGACACTTTGGACATGTCTTCCCTCATCTCCCTGTTTGATATTGCTGCTCCTAAGCCCACCTAGTACATATAGTCCTGGGTGGGTGGTGGTGGTGGTGGTGTGTTCTGGGCTACCCTGAATACTTTGAGCAGAATATCAGAGACCAAGTCCTAGGGAACATGCTGAGCACTTATTTCAGCTGGCTATGTATTTCACATCTGGGATTTAGCACATGGAGAGCAGGAGCAGGTGGGTTTGGTTTGCTTCATGAATCATGACAGAGCTCCAAGCTCTACAGTGTAGGCATACCATAAGTACTGGTGAAAGTCCTGGTATCAGCATTGTTGCTGACAAACAGGTTGGAACAAGGGATAAATATTGGATGTATCGCACATGCTCTTTTTGTTCTTACCAGGGCTCTGCCAGCAGACCTTTGTCATAGGTATTTCTGAGTGAAGGATTCCTGCTTGCTCCTCTTACTGGAAGGTTGACCATCTCCTTTTGCTACCATCTTGTGGTGTCTGATAGAAGAATAGGCCATTTACACAATGCATAGGCATTGTCTTAGCATGCTGTCATAGGCCTTGTGCATGGATGCCAGCAGGGAATTGTTCCTGACTGTTTCTCTCTCTCTCTCTGTGGTAGGATTTGCTCTGGGATCATGTCTGGGCAGACTCTGTAAGGCTGACTCAGTGTCATGCCTGTGTTTTTGTGTCAGGACAGGCAGAAATCTGGCACAATCTGGGGGAGGCACTTGAGGTCAGCAATGCCAGAACAGGTCTGCCTGGCCTGGTGCTCCCTGTACAAGCTGCTCATCCCCAAGAGAACTGGCAAACTCCACGCATGGCTGCTGCATGGGGCCCTGGCCACAGACACCATAAATGTCCACAACTTAGACCTGGTGGTGTTGGCACCTTGTCCTTTCCCTGTGGAGGTGGAGCAGATTCTCTACCACAGGGGTTTTCAACCTTTTTTAAGGAGTGTACCACTTCTGTTCATACCCCTTCTGGACTGTACCCCCTTTTGGCCAGGCATTGGGGGGTATAGTGCTGACATCAGCAGGGGAAGGGAGGGAGCTGAGCTGGGCCCAGGATTGGGCTGGGGCCTGCTGAGCTCCTCCCTTCCCCCGTGCCCAGGGTTGTTGCCTGGTGCTGGCACCCCCTGCACCAACAAATCCGGCACTGCCAGCTGCCTTCCTGCCCTAGCACTGGCCCCTCACTGCCTGGGGCCCCCAGTAGGAGGCCAGAGCAGGGCCAGCTTCAGCTGTGCCACTGGACTAGAAGGGACAGAGCCTGCAAGACCCCTGCGCCCACCCTGCCAGGCCCTGCACAACTGGGGCAGAGCACAGGACAAAGCTGTGGCTCATCCAGGGGGGTTGCAGGGTGAGGTGGCAGCTCCTGTCACTGCACATGTCCTGGGAGGACATGGAGGGCATGTGCCCCTGGATCTGTGTGGGGCAGGATGCTCTGCTGCTATGGCTGGGTCAGTGTCAGGCTCTTTCTGGTGGGGAGGGGCCTGCTACTCTCTGGATGGACAGCAGCAGCATGGGGGAGAAGCAGGGAAGGTGGGCTACAGTGAATCTTGGTGTGGCTGCAGTCCTCTGCCAGCACCATTGCTGCCTTCCCTAGTGTAGTCCACCTCTCTGCTGGGAAGAGCCTGGTGCAGCCCCGGCCCCAGCCCTCAGTGTTAGCCTGCCCTGCAGAGATCCGGGGTCATGCCGACAGCCAGCCAGATGCAAAGCTAGAGGTGCCATCTCTACACTTTGTGTTGCCACTAGGCACCTCTTTCTCATGCCCAAGTGTCCCTGCTTCTCCACACCACTGGCTTCATGTACGGCCAGCTGTCAGCACTCCCACCCCTGGCGCACGGCTACCTCACACGTGGCAGCCTCCTCCGATGCCATCTATACACTCAGTGGTGCTGGAGGGGAGGGGGTGCTGACAGTGAGCCACATATGAAGTTGGTGGCACGAAGAGGTGGGGATACTTGGGCATAGGAAAGAGGTGCTTGGCACCTGGTGGCGGCACAGTGATGGATGGTGGTGGTGGCCCTGTTCCCCATGCCACCACTTCTCAAGTACTCCTCTTCTTCCTGCCACTATGGCGTATCCCCAGGGGTATGCATACCCCTGGTTGACAACACCTGTTCCTAAACTGTCCCTAGCTTCAGCTGCTCTTTGCTGCCCTCAGCACCCTCTTTGGCGTGCTGGACTTGGAATTGTTTGAGATTGGGAATATCATCTCTATTCTGCACCAAACGGCTGAGGGGAGTGTGATCTCCCTGGCCAGTTTTCTGCTGGGCCAGGCTGTGATGGCAGTCTTGAAAATACACAGAAATTGGTTCTCAGGAGCCAGGTGTAATGATGCCCTCCAACTCCTCCATTTCTTAGTCTAGGTGCCCATCCCATTTGAGTTTGGACACCTTGCCAAAACTCATAGGCAATGATCTGTTCACCAGGACACCCCCTGGAATGACAGGGAACAATGGCCATAAACTTCTAGAGAGATGGTTTAGGTTGGACATTAGGAAAATTCTTCACGGTCAGGGTTGCCAGAATCTGGACTGGGCTCCCAAGGGATGTGATGCTCTCCCCTTGGGAGACCTTGGGGGTCTTCAAGAAGAGACTGGACAGGCACCTGGCTGGGATCACATGATCCCAGGGTTGGTGACTCTTGTCTGACCCCCTGCCCCTGGCAGGCAAGAATAGATGGCCCACTGAGGTCCTTTCTGGCTCTATGAATCTAATCTATGAAAGATGGCAGCTAGTCTTAAATGTCTAACTACATGCAGGGTGTTGGAGGGAGGGCGTTTCAATCTCTGGTGATATGTGAGGGTGTGAGTGCTTTTGTTACTGACGGACAGTTTACGCTCTGCCCTTGGGAAGGCCACACACTTTTTTAGATTCACCTATTTTTAATATTTTTATAATAAGGGTTTAACAATTAAAAAACCCAAATCTATCTTGATGATACTTATGTCTTCAAGGACATGTTTTGTGCTAATAGTTGGGGCAGGAGTGGTGATTATCCTTTGTGAAATAGATATACTTGTTGAACAGATTAGAAGCCTTGGCTCAGAAGACCTCAGTCTCTCTTCCCTTCACTCCCTCCTCCCTAGTATGAAGTTTCAGTTTCTAACCAGGCCCCCCCCACATTTCTTCTCCCTTTTTGAAAGAAGACCAGGCTTAGTTTGGTAGCCAAAAATTATGATGAACAGAATTTCAAGGAAGTGATACATCTTCCAGGAAGATGTGGAGGTGCAACAGTAAGGGGACAGAGAAGGCAGAGCTACTCAACATCTACTTTGCCTGAGTCTTCACAGGAAAATTAAGCTGCAGCCAGATGGTTAGGATTATTTGGGTAAGGAAGGGGACATGAGGGATGAGATAACAAAAGGAAGTCAGACGGCTTTTGATAGTTCTGAATTAATTTAATCAGCAGGCCTTGACGAATTTCATTCCAGGCTTCCAAAGGATCGGGAAGAGGAGATCTTGGAGCCCTTAGCAATAATTTTTAAGAAGTTGTGGGAGATGGGGAGGGTGCCAGAGGACTTGAAAAGAGCCAACATAGTTCTCTCTTTTTAAAGGAGCTGAAAAACTACCGACACATTAGCTTCACTGCAGTATCTGGGAACTTACTGGAAGATATCCTAAGTAAGTCCATTTGCAAGCATCCAGAGGAGGAAAGGCTGATCACAAGCAGCCATCATGGATTTATATGATAGAATAAATCATGCCAAATAAACTTGATATCCTTCAACAAGATAACTGCTTGGGTAGATGAAGGGAATAATTTGGATATAATGTATCCAGATACAGCAGGGCTTTTGACCAGGTCCTGCCTAACCTTGTCATAAACAAGTTGGAGAAATGTAGATAGACAACTAGCTCAATAGCAGCAAACAAAGAGAAATTATAAATGGATCCATGTCAGAATGACAGGAGGTTTCACGTAGAGTCCCACAGGGGTCTGTCCTGGGCCCCAGTACTGTCTTCAAATATCTGAAGGGCTGAAGTTGCAGCAAAGTAGATTTAGATTGTTCTAACAGTGAGGAGGTTTTTCCTGATCACCGGTGAGGCAGTGGAATCTGGTGCCTAGGGAAGCTGTGGGCTCTCAATTTCAATTCAATGTATTATTAATGATTCTAGCTAAATGCCATGCTTCTGAAAATGACATAACGCACACACACCCATAATATATATAAGTATGAACAAAGTAACTGAACTACACACATTATACTAAAAATACAGCCCGCCAACATAAAAACATTGTTAATATAAATATAATAGTAAATCAAGACATGAATCTATAATATTATTGTACCTAGATCCACAACTGAGACAATGAAATTAAGTCTAATGTTAAAATGTATCACTCATATCAGTTATAAAGGATATTTAACTCTAATCACCTCTGCCTCATAAGCGAAAATTGCAAGATGGTTTACTATGTTTGGATCTGTTTGCTGTAAATGCCAGATTAATTTTTTTCTGTTTGAGAAATGTATCACTTTCTGCAACTACGGTAATAAATAGGATCTCCTTATGTCATTATATAAAGAACATGCATAGTGGATAGTATCTTCCAAAACTAGACAGATTGGGCAACATCTTTTAGCCCTTGAGATGGAAAATCCCATCCAGCCAGATGGTCCAGCCAGAACAGCTGTGGGCATCTGTTTGGTCCTGAGTCTTGTCAAAGAGGATTGCCATTTATTATTGAGATCCAACTGTAAATACCTTTCTCCCCCACAATCTAATTTCCAAAGAGTATATAAAGGGGCAATGCGAGTAGCCCTAACCACTGCAAAATCATTCTGCCTGGCAATATTTGTATCCTCTGGAAAATCTGAACCTTTTCTATGGGGAAGAAAGATCTTTCATTATCTCTGAGATGATAGTATCGCATCCCAGAAGGTGCAAAAGTTCAAGAAAGAAATGCTAATCAGGGTGATTGGAGAGGAGGGGGATTAATAATATCTTCTATGTAGCATAATTTAAGCATACAAGATGGTAAAAGGGGCAGGATTTTCAACCAAAATCCTGCCATTCTAATATTAATATTAGTTAAAATAGAATCCATTCCCATCTCTAATCTCCGAAAAGATTCAGGAGTTGAAGGAGGAAGAGCCCTAAGAAGCTGGTTCTGAGGTATGTCTACATCATTACTAGCAGAATAACCCCAATACTTCAGCACCACATGAGATCTGAGTGGTAACTCCAGTTTAGTATGCTGATATAGGCGCTTGGACTGATTGTCTTGCTGTGGTTTTATAAAATTTCTTCATAGCCACAGCCAATTGGGCTGCTTTAGTTTTACCTGACTGAATATGAGGTTTCCATGATGGAGAAGCTATGAATAAGACACCCAAATATCTATAGGTTTTGATAACTTCGTTTGGTTTCCCCCATATTTTATAGATATTTCATCAAACAGCTTCCCCTATGCATTATTTTGGATTTATCATAATTTATCTTTTAAGTTATTTTGTCCACAAAGATGCTCAAAAGTTGTAATTGCTCTCTAATCCAATAAGAGTTCTTGACAGTATGACGGTGTAATCTGCGTACATTAAAATAGGAATCAGAGCTGCTAATAATTTGGGGGAATGAAAATGCGCATCCCGCATATTTCCAATAGTATCATTTATGTAAAGATTAAATAACAAAGGGACCAAAATACATCCTTGTCTAACCCCTTTTTGTATGTGAATTTTTTGTGTAAGTTCACCCTTTAAGACCCAAGTAACTTAAGCCTACGTATCTTTATTATATTTTATCAACAAATGACAAAGAGAAGGGTCAATCCCATAACTTCGCAGTTTCTCCCAAAGTTTACTTCTATCTATACTATCAAAAGCTCTTGACAAGTCTACAAATGCAATATACAGTGCTGATTTGTGCATTTGCGTATACTTGTGTATCAGAAATTGAAGAATAAATATATTATAGTGAAATATCTGTCCCTAAATCTGGTGTGATGTTCATGTAATATCTTTTCCACTTTTACCCATGTTATGAGATGACAAAATGGTGTCTGAAAATTTTAGCTGAAACATCTCTCCAATTTATAAGGTGATAAGATTCTGGCTTATCTTTTAAAACTTTCTTGAAAATCAGTACAATAATACTCCCTTTCCAGGAATCTGGGATTTGGCCCAACTTAATTATAGAGTTATACCATTTTTTCCATGATTGGAGGGCTGTGGACTCTAAATTTGTGGTGTTCAAGAAGATATTGGATAAGATTTGGTCGGGGTGATTTAGGAGTTAGGTATGCTTATGTTCTGTTATGGGTATTTCCCATGCTTCAGGGATTTGTTGGTTTCCATGTGGGGCTGAGATATTTTTTTTCCCCATCCTGATGCTGTATTTGTTCATGGGGGCCTTGGCCTTCCTCAGAAGCACTGGGTGTTGGCTTCAGCTAAAGCTGGGGATTGTGACTGGGGTATGCCAGTACTCCTGTTAAGATGGAAACCTGGAGGTTCCTGGATAGATCTTACCCCTCAGCCTAGGGTCACACCGATTGTGATATTTGGCATCAGGAAATAATTTTACCCCGTTGTCAGATTGGTATGGCTTGTGGGGATTTTTGTTTTCCTTGGTAGCGGGAGCATGGCCCTCTTCCTTGGATCTCTCCAGCATATGTTAACAACTTTTGCAGCAGCAGGACACTGACTACCATTTCTTGTGGCAGGGTGCTAGGCATCATGGTTGTGTGACAATTGATTGTGTAGCTTTGCTAATAGGTTAGACAGGGATTTGTATCGGATGGTTCAACTAGGCATGATCCTGCCTTGGGCAGGGGTTGGACTAGACCTCTGGAGGTCCCTTCCAGCACTACTTCTCTATGATTTCTCTAACAACAAATTGGTATTCATACCAGAGTAGTAAAATATATATACTTGCATGGGTATCCATGTGGTAACTGGCAGTTGGTTTTCTTATGGAGTCATTAAAGTTTGATTGGTTTCTATAGTTATTCAATGTTTAACAAAGTTATAAAAGATGTTACTTTTTTTTGCCCTTGGAACGTGTTTCCTGTGTACACTTCCTCTGTTCCAGTTGGCCAATCAGTCAACCGACAATGATTAAAGGCTCTCTAGTTGTATTCAGTGCATTGTTTCTTTAAACTTAGTAAGTACTCTGGGCAACAAACCAGGGATGAGGCTGAGCTGTGCAGGGCTGGGGCCCTGCCAACCTAGCTACTTCCAATAATACTGATAGGACCTCCTAGATCAGTTCCTTTCTTGAACAGGAGTGGCTGTACCAGCATAAGCCTGCTTATGCCTCTATAATTATACCCCCACTGTAACCATCCTAGGATTAGGGGTGCACTGATAGAGGTTTTGAGGGCTGATACTAAGAGCTGATTTTTAAGGAGATGTATCGACCAATACTGATCCGATTTCTGATACAGCTGTGTACAGCTGTAAAGTCTGTGGTGGAAAGGGAGGGAAGGGGCACGGGAGGGGCAGATCAAGTCTCCCACAGTAAGGGAAGGAGTGGGGCTGGGGTTAGGGTTGTGGTTGGGGCTGGAGCAGGTGCTGCCCTGTCGGGGTGGGGCAGAGCAGGTTTAGGATGGAGTCACAGCTTGGGGGTGGGTTGTGGGGGAAGAGTGGCTCCTGCTGCTGTGCACACCCCAGGAGGGCAAGGGCGCTGCATGGAGCAGGCTGCAGCTGCAGGCTAGGTGGGGTTTTTCCTGACACGTGGGGTGGGGGCCAGGGCTGTGCTTGGGGCAGGTGACGGTGGCGCTGGGAGGAAGACCCTGGGAGCAGGCTGTAGCCCCCTCCCAGTGCTGTCACTACCCGCTCCAAGCACAGCCCTGGCCAAACCCTCCCCTTTGCTCCAGGAAGAGCCCAGTGGGGCCCCTGTCTTTAGTTGCAGTTGCAGCCCACCCCACCCTGCCCCATGCAGACCCAGGGGCACATGCCCCCCATCCCCAGGCCTACCCAGGACAGCAGCGGGGTTACCGCCCACCTCCCTCCCACCCTCCGGATCCCTGGATGAGCTGCTGCTCCATCCCACCTTTTGACCTGGCCACTCCCTCTCTTGCTGCAGGGGCATTGATCTACTTCCCCCATGGCTCTTCCCTCCCCCTTCTCTGTCTACCACAACAGACTTACCACCTGCATGCAGCTGTCCAAGCTGCTGGGCTATACTCTTTGCTGCCTATGTCAGCCCCCCCCGCCCAAATACTTCAGGCTGATTTCCGTTACAGTTAATTTTCTTTATATCAGTGCTGATCCACTATTGGACTGATGCATCAGTGCACTTGCTACCTAGGATAGTAAAAGGAATACATACTTGCATGTGTTGACAAGCCCTAGCCACTTTGCTACAACTGCTGGAGAAATTTTCCCCAGAGACAGTCATCCACGCAAGAAAACTGAAGCAGAGCAGTGAACTGTGGCCTTAGAGAAAGAGGCGGGTTGAGAGGAGATGAGTTCCTGGTCCCCACTCCACAGTTGTTACCATTTTTCTGCTATCTTTGCCTTCCTAATAGGTTGTTTGCTGAGATGTAACCTGCAGTCAGGATTGTTTAGCTGTCACCACCCAGCCATATTGGAGGCCTCTTTGCTGACTTTGGGATTAGACCAACAAAGGCAATGATGCAGCACAGTCTCTCACTATATCCTAAGCCTTTGGCCTGGGCTTGGAGTCGCATGTTCTTGGCATGATCTGCCCAGCTTAGTTGTCCTGGGCATATTCTCAAATGCTGCAGGACTGGAGGATTGGAAGAAATATGTTTCCCAAACTAACATTTCTTTGCGTTTTTGCGGGCGGGGGGGGGGGCGGCCGCCGGCGCGGCGGGGGGGGGGGGCCGCGCCCCGGCGCGCCCGGCGGCCACCCCCC
>JAGPOW010000874.1:718621-757532 GCA_030014935.1 Caiman crocodilus
ACACACACAGTAGTGAGCTACAAATGTTTGGGGGAGGGGGGGCACCAGAGTTGGGTATACCTATCCCACAAGCGCTGGAGTTTGCTGTCAATGGCCAGTCAAGGCTTCTTCCAGCATGGTATTATCCTCCAGAAGAGAGTCGCCAGCTGGTCCTTCTGGCTGGACAGGTCGGGTGCTGGCCAGGTTGGAGATCAAAAGGGTGACCCTGAAGCTCACTTTTCACTGTCTTTTATCTGTCCTTGGCAGACTTTGGTGACTCCCCAGTTTTCAGGTTTGCCCAATCCAGGGGTTGTTGACCCTTAAGGGACTTCCCCGTGGGTGGCTACTGGATGACATCGGTCAGCTCCAGGGGTCGTCTGCATGTACGTGCAGGTTTGGGAGTCCGTTGATGAATTTTGATTAATTTACTGCTGTCACGAATAGGGCTCTGGGAGCAGTCAATCTGGAGATATTCAGCCCCAAAAGTTGGTCCCCGGCATTGATTAACTCAGACTGGGGCTTCTAGCCCTTGAACAATAAAGTTTAGGGAATTCCCTGTTGCTACATTGTCTCCTACTCATTTCTTCCCTTGGTTGATCTGTGCAGGTGTTAATTGCCTTGTTACTGAAACCTGCTACTGTTAGGCATTCAATCACAGATTTACTCCCTCTTTCAGGGGTCCGCCTGATATAGGGAAGCAGTGGTTTGATTCCTGCCATAGATAAAAATACCAAAATACAAGGGGAGATACAAAATGCACACATACAAACTTTAAAACACAATTCCTTATCTTACAGTGAAAGAAAGAGGAAGGAAGAAAAGGTAGAAGAAGAAAAACATATCCATAGAGGGGAAAGCAAATTCAGGCAAGAGGAAAAGGGGCTTTCGGTTACAGGTCTGTGTCCTACTCTCTGCAGCAGGAGAGAAAAGCTCTTTTCCATCTTCTCTATAGTAGCTGTCAGGTATTTGAAGATTGCTGTCATGTCCTCTTTTAAGCACCATTTTCTCAAGTGGAACCTGCCTATTTTGTTCAACCTTACCTTGTAGGACTTGGTTCCCAAGCCCTTTATCATTTCTGTCACCTGCCTCTGGACTTCCACTGACCTTTCCACATCCTTTTAAAAACGTGGAACCCAAAAAATGTACACGGTACATTTGCAAGATCTCTTCTAAGTGGAATGTTAGTGTCACAGCTGGTGTTTCCTGAACTGGCTGGAGCTGCCTCTTCTGACTTCGAGGCAGCATTGGCTGCTGCAGGGCTATGGCTAGGAGACTCCTGCTGTACCTTTCAGCTGAGAGCTTTTGGCAAAGGAACGTAGGATGCATTATCTAGCAAATGATTTACTTGAGCAGGCCATGCCAGAAGCAGTCTCCTTGCAAAAAGTAAGCAAGGATT
This sequence comes from Caiman crocodilus, assembly GCA_030014935.1. Classification (NCBI taxonomy): domain Eukaryota; kingdom Metazoa; phylum Chordata; order Crocodylia; family Alligatoridae; genus Caiman; species Caiman crocodilus. The sequence continues at coordinate 719,997 of JAGPOW010000874.1, forward strand.
ATCTCTTGGCTACTGGAAGGACATAATGTTGGCAAGATGCTTATAATCCAGGGGTGGGCAAACTATGGCTCATTTTGGGTCTTTTTCTAGCCTGTGGTGGGTCTCAGTCTCACCTTGGCCAGGCACTGTCCAGCCATGGCATGTCCTGCTGTCCCCTGGGCACACAGTGGGATTGGGGCGGCTCTGCATCTGGACTGCATTTCTAGGCAGCCCAAGCGGCAGTGACTCCTTCCGGCTGCTGCTGCCACTGCCCCAACCCCGCGGTACCATTCAGGACCCATGCTGCACAGCCCTGACCCCATGTGCTCTGTGCCTGCTCCGGGCTCACCTGCCCAGGCTCCGCAGCAGTGGCGTTGGACAGAAGCTGTTGCTCAGTGTGAGGGAAAAGCGGCTTCCCCGCATTGCTGCTGCTGGGCCATTCCTGCTGCAATTGCCTGGAGCCTGCGTTATACCAGGCTGCCCTGAGTCGACGCTGGTGTCACTGCCACCTCCCAGCTGCCCAGCCGTGGCAGCGCAGAGCAGACACAAGGCAGCCAAGCTGTGGGCTCTGGGTGACTGAAGCAGGAATGGCTGACAGCAATGACAGGGAGAGGCCGCTTTTCTCCTACACTGAGCAACAGCTTCTGTCTAGGACCACTGCTGCTGAGCCTGGGTGGGTGAGCCCAGAGCAGGCATGGGGCGTGCAGGGTCAAGGCTGTGCAATGCGGATCCCCCCCAGTACTGCTGAGCTCAGGCCAGCAGCAGTGGCAGCCAGAAGGAGCTGCCTCCACTTGGGCTACCTAGAAAGGCAGTAGAGTTAAGGATCCACCCCACTCCTACTGTATGCCCAGGGAGTGGCAGGATGTGCCAGAGGTGAGCATTGTGGGGTAGGCCGGGTTGGGGCTATGCCCAAGTTCTAGCTTATCCGTTCTGGTGGGGTTGAGTTGGGAGTGGGTGCAGGGCAGGGCTTGGGCTGTGCACTGTTGGCAGTGGTGGGGAGCCACACTGTAGGGTGTGCAGGCTCCAGAGGCTGTGGGGTGGGGATGAATGTTGACCAGCTTTGGGGGGCACACACAAGGGCCTCTCATGCACCATAACCACACCTTCTTCCACACATACACAATCACCCCACAAACACTGCACCCCCCACACCTGTGAGCCTCTGGGGGGCCCTCACTGTTACATGCACACACCCCTCCACACATCCCCCCCCAGCCACCTTCTCCCCTATACCCACCCACCAACATCCACACACACATACCCACAGCCCCCCACAAACCTCAGACCGCAATATACAAGAGTAGACTTCATTTCGAGTTATTATGCAATGACCTCTATATACATGACCCAAACACACAATAAAATTGGGACAAAAATATATATTTTTAAAAATAAAGTTAAAATATGTTGTTATCTGTTTGATTTTTTACTACAGGTTTCCCTTGATTTATGCGGTTCCCGCCTTCCTGGAAAACTGCATATAAATCTAATTCACATAAAGGGAGCCCAGTTTATAAAGTAACAGATAAGGATACGTTCCTGCGGCAGTGAGGGAGGGAGTAAGGCTGGGACTACGGAAGGGGCTGGGGGAGGGTCATGGCACGGTGCAGCCTGTCGGCCATTCCCGGGGCTGCAGCAGGGAGCAAAGCGGAGGGAACTGTTGGTGTGGGGGACAGGAGGGGGGCGGCATGGCTCTTGCTGCTATGTGCTACCTGGGAGGGCTCTGGGCTGAGGGGCTGCGCTGGGCTCTTCCTGGAGGGTGTGTGTCCCCAGATTTGCATGCAGACTGCTGCTGCAGGCTGGGGCTGGTGGTGGCACTGGGCTCTTACCAGTGCTTAGGGAGGGCCATGGCGATAAGAGGGGACTACTGCCGCTTCAGTTTGCTGTAGCCCCTCCAACCTGCATTCCTAGTGCCACTGCTGGCTGCCTGCTCATTCCACGCACAGATCCGGGGGCACATGCCCCCCTGGGAAGAGCCCAGTGCAGCCCTCCAGGGCAGGGGGTGTAGTAAAAAGAGCTGCACCCCCTAGTCCTGTACCCACTGACAGTTCCCTCTGTTCCCTGCTGCAGCCCTGGGAGCAGCTGATGGGCTGTGCTGCACCCCTCCCTCCACCCCTTCCCTACAGGCTTACCTTGCATACAGTACTGAACCCCATTTCTACTACTTTTATAAGACAGTTCTGGTATTCACCAACAGCAGATAGTACACACAAGCACAGGATGACGGTGAATGTTTAGTTGATGTGAAGAGAGGCTGCACTGTGCCCCAAACCTCCCAGGGCTCCGCTCGTCCCTACTCACTCCACCTCTTGGGCTGTACCATGCCATGGTGCAGGCAGACGGTGTTGGCTGCTCCTGGGGCAGCTGCAGCTGTTACGGCTTCTGAGTGTCCTGATAGCTTATCTCCTATCCCTCAGTGATCAAAAACTGGTTTAAACCTGTAACAGAACAGAAGCTCAGTGCACAGAAACCAGTTTTAAAACAGCTGAAACTGGTTTAAGATAAACCTGTCTGAATGTAGTATCAGACTTAGCTAATTTGGGTCAAGCCAGTTTAAGAAACTTCTGTCCCAGACCCCTTCCTCTGGTTCAAGTTAAATGACAGTCCTGTACCATCCCAGCATTTTGTAGCCGTGAGCTGGGCTGTGCTGTCTGCTCCAAAAAGCAGGGTTGGCCCCACCCCTCTGTTCCCTAGCTGGAGCGGTGAGGGCTGGCTGGCAAAGGGGTTGGGAGTGGGGGACAAGCCCTGATGGGAATGCAGCCCAGTCTGCAAGGTGGGGGGAGGCCCCCAGGCAAACTCTGGCTGGGGTCTGGGGCTAGAGATGGAGGTTACACATTCCTTTCCCCACTCAAACTTACTGCTGGCTGCAGCTGTGGGCTATAAATCCCAGAGGCACCTGGAAGCAGGAAGAAGTGATGAGCAACCCTGCAGAGTCTTGCTGTTGTAGCTCTGGACTGCAAATCCCAGAGACCTTGGGGACAGCAGGAAGAGGAAGCAAACACATAGCCTATGCTGACTGCATACCAGGGGGGCTGTGCTTTAGTGGCCCCTGGCTTCTGGTCTGATTTCCTGAATCAGAAGTGAATGTCTGTTCACTTCTGTTTTCAATTTAATCTTTGTATTTTGGATTATCTTGCAAAGACTGAATCAATTCAACCTCAGGCTTTTTGACTGTCTGTACTCGGCCCATAAGATTGGGCCCTTAATATAGTCCGTGGCTTGTAACCTATACATAAGACTTTTCTGTAAAGGTTACGTGACTATATTGGCTCAAATAGTATTTAAATTAGAAGTTATAATCCTTATTCCATGATGGTATCTTTGAGCTTTGAATGTATCTTAAATTCAAACTATCTTTATATAGGTTTTTTTTTAAAAAAGCATCTTAAAAAAAATGATTAAACTAAAAAAAAATCTGATTTAAATAAAATCTGATTTTTAAATTTTTTTTTAATCGTTCAATTTTATCCACCAGACTAGACATCAGGAGGCGCTACTTCACAGTCAGGGAGGCTAGGATCTGGAACCAACTTCCAAGCGAAGTGGTGCTGGCTTCTACCTTGGGGGTCTTTAAGAGGAGGTTAGACAAACACCTCACTGGGGTCGTTTGACCCCAGTACCTTTTCCTCCCATGGCAGGGGGTTGGACTTGATCTGCTCAAGTCCCTTCCGATCCTACCTACTATGAAACTATGCTTGAACTGAAAGAGCAGTGATCCTGCTGGTAAAGGTGGCATGAAAAAACAAAGAGCTCTTGGTCTGTGTCTTTCAGATTTGTTCTGCAGCGGGAGAAGCATTTCCACTACTTGAAGAGAGGCCTGAGACAGCTGACAGATGCCTATGAGGTAATTGCTTGGTGCCAGCTCTTCCCTCTCGCTGTCATCAGCTGCTGCTGCCCGCTCCAGGACCAGTGCAGAACCAGGACACCAGGAATCTATCTGTCTTGTTTCTCCACTTGAAGAGCACCTCCCCACTTTCCTTTTCCTCCAGCTGAGCACACTTTACATGTAGCTTGCATTTAGTGTTTTGCCAAAGGGTGCTTGGACAGGTCAGACAGGCAGCACTCGGTTTTGCTGACTGTTTTTTCTATATTACTGGCATGGACATGAGACCAATACCATTGGTTCTTGACTTTGTTTAATTTCCAGTCTTTCTAAGCAGAGAGTTCAATTTCAGTTTAATGCTGCCCTTGTGCTTTCTGCCCTGGACATTTTCACAGGGTCACTGCATGCAGTTAAATAGCCATAATGTTATGCCCTAGAAGTGGCTTGATTTTTAGCAGTGAGTAAAGTGAGTGCTGCTGTGAATGTGGTCTGGAAAACATCTTTGGGGCCTTCAGCATGGGAAATGGTTACTGCCTGATTTGGTTTTTTTATAGGGCTATTTTTCACTGCAGTTCCCAGGGCTGCATGGGCACTGATATTTATGCTCTTTCCTTCTGCACCTTTATTGTGTCCTACATTGACCACTGTCACTGCAGAGCTGTATTTTTTTTTTTTCTTGCTGCTGTATTTCCACTGCAGAGGCCTCTTTCTTGCTGCTTGTCCTCTGCAGCCCTCTTCTCGTCTCCCTGCATCAGTGTAACAAGGTCAGTCTGTATCATCAACTGGGACCTGATGGGTGTCATCTTTCCCCACCTGTAGTGTCTGGATGCTAGCCGTCCCTGGTTGTGTTACTGGATCCTGCACAGTCTGGAGCTGCTGGAGGAGCCCATCCCGGAGTCGGTGGCTTCAGAGTAAGTTTTGTTTGGTGCCTTCCATTCCATCTGTAGCAGATTTCTGTGGCAACACAAGACTCTGGAACTGAAAAGACAGACCCCCTTCACTTGGTCTGGCATGCTATTGGCCAGACAGAGTAGTTGGGATAGAGTCAGTGTGGATAATGGAGTGATCCCAGTTCCTGTATTTTGACCCAGGAAGAGTCAGTGGTGTCCATTGTGAAGTAAGTGGTCTTGCTTAGCGGAGGTTGGAGAACATGATCTGGCAAGCCCTGCCCTTAGTCCTGTGTGGGGTGGTTGAGGGAGGGGGGCATCGCCTAACATTCTGAAGAAATCCTCCTCTCTTCCCTCCCATGGGTCATTTCAGAGGTACCCTCTCTCTCTCACTCTTTTTGGTTCAGGCTGGTCATCCAGGTCACTGGGCCAGATAAATTCCAGAGGGGAGGGGGGAGCTCTTTCTTCCTCCAGCGGGCATTTTGAAAAGCCCACAAGCAAATTGCCTCCAGGCTGCCACCTGGATGAATTCCTGTAAGTAAAAACTTGAAAATTAGCCAGGAGTTAGGATTTATGTCTAGGCAGACATGATATAAAAGAACTGTTACGTCCAAGACTGTGTGAGACTCTGATTGATTATGTTTGCTCAAGGTGTATTCTGACTTCCTTGTTCTACACCCCTCTCCCTTCAAATCCCCCTCTTCCCCTGATCAATAAAGGTATTGGGTTATTTTGCTCCTGGCCCAGCCAGCAGAGCTCGTCTGTGTACGTTCCCTCAGTCGTACCTGAGGTTGTCTTGGGATGTTTCAGGCTAAAAGGGGCACCCAGAAATATTACCAGTGGGCAAAGCACTCCCAAGGTTTGCAGGGTCTGTGTGACCCAGGCTGCACAGAGACTAACAGCGACTAGTGCCCAGATAGTGGCAGTGTTACTCTGGGTGTTCTCCAGGAAGCGGGACAGCTGGCTGCAGGCACTCTGTGGGAGGCTTCCAGAGCAAGGTTTTTAGGCCTGGCACAGAGACAGGTGGCTCTGCATAGCAGCAACCCCTACTGTGCCACCACAGGAGCCATTGGTTGTACATTAATAAAACTCACTGTTAGTGATCCTGTCTTTCAGGGTTTGTCTCTTGTCTCCTGGTCTCCCTTTCTGGATTGAAGGGATTTCATATCCACAAGGCACCATTGTGCTGTCTTTATTTGACTCCAGCCTGAGATCCCTCTGCAGCTTATAATTCCTACCCAAGCTAGGGCTTCTAGGCTGTGTCCACAAGCCTTATAGGACTTGATTTTCCATAACATAGATCTGTAACCTCCCTGAACTAGCGTACCTGCTTTATGCACTTAAGTGGAAGAAAGTGTCATTGGCGGGGACAGACTTAGTTTGGCTGCGCAGTTGTTACCTGAGTACATGTGTATGGACCTGGGACCTCACCTTGCTATCCTCCCAGTGAAACACAGCCTTCACCCATTGGTGGAGGACTGTCAGGGAGGGAGACATGCATATTGAACTGCTTCTTACAGCACAAGGGGAGTGGGGCTGCCCTGGAACTTTCCCTGCCACTTTGGGTCTGTATTAGGCAAAGTGTGTTCTGGACGTCTCAGGTTGTAGCCAGCATTCTTGAACCAAAAAGACTGGCCCCTGCGTGCTCAGATTTTACCCCTCGCCCATCAACCCACATGGCCTGACAACTCCTCTCTTTATTGAAGGCATTCAGGGAGAACACTCCACACGCTGAGATGCTGCTAGGCCCTATTGGCAGCTCCTTCCCAGTGCAGGCCTCCTGACTCTCTGGCTCCAATATCCTGCTACCTCTCCATCCTGTACAGTGGGTACCATCTCCAGCTGGGTTGCAAATAACTTGCCCAACCCTCCCATTCAGTCAGGATCCACCAAGCTTTTCGAGGATGGTGCTGGGATTTTCCATTGCTCCATACACCTATCCCTTACCCTGTGCCTACGGATGACTAGGTTTGATGACTGCTGAAATAGTTTCTCTCCCTGCGGGGAGGTTAAGGTCACCCAGTTGAAGTGCCAGAAGGGTCGAATCATGTATGCATATATTTGACCTTTCAAAACCAACGTTGTCTCTTACTCGCCTCTTCTGATTCCAGTGTCTGCCAGTTCCTAAGCCAGTGCCAGAGCCCCCAGGGTGGTTTTGGAGGGGGGCCCAGCCAACACCCACATCTTGCACCCACGTATGCAGCTGTCAATGCTCTCTGCATCATTGGTACTGAAGAGGCATTCAGTGTCATCAACAGGCAAGACGGTCTGGACCTCGGGTGTCTGGGCCTACTGGGGGTGAGGTGGGGTGGGGGAGGAGCAAAAGAAGTTCTTTTATAAAGCTGTATATCAGCCCAACTGGTGTGTATTTCTGGGGCTTTCAGCTGTTCCTGTTGATGGGTTGGGTCCTATGTGTGGTAGGGCTGTACCCTCAGTGATGCCTGTTCTACGTTTCAGGAAGAAGCTCTTAGAGTATCTGTATTCCCTGAAGCAGCCTGATGGCTCCTTCCTCATGCATATTGGAGGCGAGGTTGACGTCAGGTGAGTAGGGTCTCTAGGTTCTTAGCACTGTCCTGAACATGAGTGCGCATGTGCAAAATACCAGGAGTGTAGTGCTTTTCCCAGCTGGGATCCTGGGTTCTCTGCTGCACAGTGGCTGGGCGCAAGGGAGAGGGTGAATTGCCATTGCCTTGGCTTTACACTGTGACCTTTGGTCGAAAGCCTGTCTTCTTCCTTTTCCCCTCTGTAAAACATAGGCTTGCAAAATTCCTAGACCAGAAGGGTCCCATCAGCTTACCAAGTCCAACCCTTTGCCCTGAGCCCATTAACTTAGTGGTTCAGAAAGGATGCACCTGGCTAGACAAAAGCAAAACCCCTTTATAATGGAATAAACATACTGTAATGTGTCTGGTGGGTCTGGCATCTGGTGCCCGCTGTGATCCAACCTGCCTGCTGGCTCTCTCTTCTGGCCCCACCTTACCTCCAGTCTCTCACCTGCCATCGCTTTGTTATACTTTGGTTTACTGAGAGGGCAGTCCCTAGGGTCTTCGGAGTAGTCCTACTGCTTTCTTTGATGGCCTGTTCTGTCTTTGCAGTGTCCAACCCATGTCTGGGGTCTGTGTTCCCTCAGGGCACTTCCTCTTTGGGAGCACTCCCACAGGCTTCCAAGAACCTGTTGAGGCTTCAGGCATCCCATCCATGGCCCCCTTTTTCTCTAGCTGAATCCCATCCTTGACCCCCTTTTTCTCTAGCTGAATCCTCAGCCTTGGTCTACTGCTTGAGATTTCAGCTTCTGAGCCTTGGCCCTGAATTGGCTACAGCGTTTCCTAGGGATCCAGTTTCACCTTGCCAGCCTCAACCTCTTTAGCTTGGGTCTAGCTTTTGTTGCCGGAAGTGGGAAGTACCCCCTAAATAGCTCACCCATGGCCGCCTCCTCCCCTGCAGCCACAGTCCAGTTCTCCAGTTGAATGAAAACAAAAAAGCCCTGACTTAACTGGTCGTAACATAAACTCCCCCAAGTCTCCAGGTGGGTGTGCTTGACTCCAGTCTCTAGCTAGCTCAACTAGAAGCCCTGTGTCCTGCACCAGACAGAGCCAGAATACCCTCTTCCAGGCCAGAGGCTAGACTTAATATGCCCCAAGCCCAGCCCCCTTCTGGTCACAAGACCCTGTCTCCTGCACGAAGGCTGCTAATTCTGCCGTTACCTGCCTGCCCTTTTCTAGTCCCTGGCTCAGTTCATTTCCGCAGCTACTATGTGCTGCCACTTTGCCCTCAGGCTTCCTGCATTCCCCCAGCATCCCTGGTAACAGGGGCAAGGGGGTCTCTGTTACACATACATACTGGGAATTGTATCAGCATCATAATTCTCCTGCCTGGACAAGTGCTTAACTTTGCCAACAAGCAAGCACTAGAGTTCAGAGCTGTCCAGGAAGTTGATCCAGAGCAAAATTTGATCCAACATACAGCCTGTGGACTGCACTGAGCTCAGTGACCTGGGCCATCAGGCCCACAGGCCTTTGTCCCAGCTCTGAACATGGTGGTGGGACTCTCTGTGGTGGCTGGCAGCATTGATCAACACCATTTGCAGAAGCCCTGCCACTGTGACCAGCACTGGGGCAAAAGACCCAGCTGAGTGAGCTCTGTCTGAGTGGTCTGTAGCTTCTGCCCATGGTGTTGCTGGAGCTGCTGTCTTCTGGCAAATGCTAAGATGCAGGCTGCCATTGTGGGCAGCTCTGCCTCCATGTTCTGGCCACAGTTACAGGGCTTCTGCTCACAGCACTGATGGAGGTGCTGGGGCTCTGGCTGCCACTGACTGTTACAGCCAGGCTGCCTGTGCCCTGGCACTGTCACCAGAAGCCCTGCCACCTTGGGCAGAGCTCTGGTTCTGGACATGGTAGTGGAGGTTTTGTCTACTGTGCTGCTTCAGGTTGCCAGTGCAAGAGCTGAGAGTGTTTCAAGGCTTCAGTGCAACTTCCTCAGCTCGCACTATAGGGCATGGGGAGGCAGTGAGGCCTGAAGATGGAGCTGACAGTTGGAAGAGATGGGTTCTGTTTCCAGCTCTGCTATTTTTCTGCTGGTGACCAGTGGCTTCCCTTCCTTGTGCCTCAGTTTTACTGTCTGGATAGTGGGGATAGTGACCCTAGTCTGCTTTGTGATCCACAGGCAATGGGAGCTAAACATTTCTACTAATATTATTGACTGCAGCATAACTTCCCAAGGGGAAGGGGAAGGGACAGTGCTGAATAACCAGCACTCTTAGGGAGAACAGTGACCTGTCCCAATGGCCAGGCTCATACTGGCAATTGTGGAAACCAGGGAACTTGGAACCCAGGAAGGTTGGCAGGAATTTGTATGACAGATGGTCCAGGTCTGCCTCTCCCTATAGTAAATAGCTGGGTAATGATGGCCTTTTCTCTCTGTCTGTGAATCCCAGGAGTGCGTACTGTGCTGCCTCAGTGGCTTCGCTGACCAACATTATCACACCATCACTCTTTGAAGGGACAGCTGTGTGGATAGCCAGGTGAGCAATGCATTGGGGCTGCACCAGCAGTACTGTGACATATGGGGGCTGACCCATGGATGTCCACAAGGCTCCACATATGGGCAATGGCCTGTGCAGATGGTTGTGAGGGAGGGGCCTGTAGACAAGGGAAGCCTCAGGTGTCAGCCTTATAGCAACTATTCTGTTTTCTTGCTGATCTGATGAGACAGGTGCCAGAACTGGGAGGGTGGCATTGGTGGAGTCCCTGGCATGGAGGCTCACGGAGGGTACACTTTCTGTGGACTAGCTGCATTGGTCATCCTGAAGAAGGAGCATTTGCTGAATCTGAAAAGCTTGTTGGTAAGTGAGCTCCAAGGAGCTCTTACACTCTGGGAGTGGGGACTCCAGGACTGAAGAGATCCTGTGTCATCTCTGACTTCACCCGAAATGGCCTGAGTGGGGTGTGATGGTGTTGCAGGACAGTTTAGGAGTGGTGGACTGGGTGGAGTTGCCCCTCTATGGGATTGAGTCCAGGCCTAGGAGTCAGTGTAGAGACCTGAATGTGTTTTCACTGCCTGGGACTTCTGTCTTGCATGTGATAGGATGAGCGAAAGAGTGGCTGAATAAAGCCTAGCACCCTTAATGCTGGCCCTTTTTTCATGCTACTGGAAGGAGGTGGATTACCCTTCCTGCAGAAGAGGATCCTGCATGGGACCTGCATCACTCTGTAGTATTTCTGCAGGTTTTTTTGAGAGCTAGGTAGTGGCAGGAGCACATCTGGGACCTGTCAGGAATCTGTCAGAATGGTTTTGACAAACATTTAGGTTTTTGGAAGGTTTTTCCTTTGTATGGGGAAAACTCAAACTTTTAGGTCAAAACTGAAGAACTAGAAGCTGGTGTACTTTCTGTATGGGAAGGTCTCTACAGTGCCTGGCAGGGTCTGCACCTCAGATACCTCCTATCCCATTTTCTTTATGGATTGGGCTTCTCAGGAACTGCATCTCCTGTGACGCCCTGTGGTCAGCCTCCTGGGGAAGGGAGGTGGTCCATTGTGGAGCATGACAGCAAGGGTGGAGGGGCTTGTCCAGCTGCTTGCCTTCCCCCTCCCCTCCACCTTTCAGTGAGGTAAAGGAGGAGGGAAATGCCCCAGGCACTAATCACTGGGATGCCAGAACCACCAAATTAGTTGCATCTTGGTGTCTGCCTAAGCCTTACATGCATTCTTGTCTGTCCCTTCCAGCACTGGGTCACAAGCCGACAGATGCGCTTCGAGGGGGGCTTCCAGGGTCGCTGTAATAAGCTGGTGGATGGCTGCTACTCCTTCTGGCAAGCCGGCCTGCTGCCCCTCTTACACCGAGCACTCCATGCCAGAGGTGAGTCTGATTCTTGTCCTAGTGAAGCAGGATGTAGTTATAGTCATAGAGAAGTAGGACTGGAAGGGAGCTCCAGAGGTCATCTAGTCCAGCCTCCTACCGGGGCAGGATCATCCCTATCCAGACTATCCCATACAAACAGTAATCTAAACTCAGTGCAAGATGTTCATCAGTCTGGACACAATGCAGACTCTTAACCTGCCATAGGCACAGCAGCCAATGTCCTACTTCTATAAAATGTTGTCAGTGTACATTCAAGAGGTCTGAGTTAGAGGGTCGTGTCCTCCACTACAGAGGAGGGCAAAAAACCCCACAGTTTATACCAGCCTGACCATGAGGCAGAATTCCTTTTTGACCCCAGATATGGTGATTATTAGTCTGACCCTGAGCAGAGGAGCAAGACCCACTAGCCAGGAATCTCTGGTTTTGATGTCAGCAGGAGCACTGGCACACCCCTTAAGCTATAGCCAGCACCCAATATATCTGTGAAGGCTATGCCATCTAGGCTGCAGAGCTGTCAACCTCAGTAGCCTCCCTCCCTGACAGGGTGGTGGGGTTGGTGCAGCTCAAAACCTATGCAGAAAAATTGGGGGGCAGGGGGTTACAGGAAAATTGTTTTTTCAGCTAAGAGAAGTTATGCCAGAAAGTGTGTGCTGCATGGGAATGCTTCTGACTGGAAAGCAAAATCCTGGCTCTTGGGGGCCACTTGGACAGGGCTGCGCTTCTGCAGTTTTGGGTGCCTCAGCTTGAAGAAGTGGGGACATAGTCTGACCAAGGGGGGCTGGCTTGTAGAGGAGACGTGTGTGAGGCATCCCAGCTGCATCTCCCAGCATGCACTGCCCCCCTTCTCCAGGAGAGAGCAGGGTGCATGATGCAAGAGAGATGTTGAACCAGCCAGCCCAGACAGAGGAGGATGTGAGCAAGGCATCCAAAGCGCATCTCCTGTCAGGCCTGAGGCAACAATTTTAACATCAGGATTCCTCCCCATCCCTCCCCCAAGGCCACAGTAGCCGTCCTTGCTCAACCGCCTGAATTGGCCCCAGCTCCTTATTTAAAGGACTGCCTCAGCTCCTGACCTTTTACTGAAAATGCCTCCAGTAATGTTCTAATCCAGTCCAAGCAGCAAAACAGAGTTAAACTCAGGGAAAAAGCCACTGAAAGCATGGGCAGACATGCTTCTTGTGGTCAGAGTGATGCCATGCCTGGGAATGCGGGGTAGCCTAAGTCCCCTGCTCACAAAGCAGGAAGCACTGACAAGATGCTCAACCACAGCAAGGGCTGGTGTGTGGAGAAGGAGTTGCTTATCTTAAGTCTGAGGTCTTCTCTGCATGACTTTGGTTGCCTCGAGCATGTGCTTCCCTGCAGAGACCTGATGTATGCTGACAGAACCCCATGATCTCTGTCTCATTGTGTGGGAGGACTGCCATCCTACCAGCCTGTGAGCTCCCCCTCCTGGGACAACTGCCTCCCTGTCAGCCCTGGGCTCCTGCCCACAGAGCACCCACCTCCTGTTGATGTCTCTTATCAATGGTGTGCAGCACCAGCAGACCCAGGTTAGGTGTGCGCATGTATTGGCAGCTTCTGGCTAGCAAAACTTCCTGGCACAACCCTAGCCAGTCAGGCAAGTGCAGAAGGAGCCTGTCCTGTCTGAGAGCCAGTGCATGTCTATGTATCCTGACTGATGTTGGGGTAGGACCATTTTTTCCCTCCCCTTTGGGTTTTTCTTCATGCTGCTTATTTCGCATCCCCAGGTGACACTGCCCTCAGCATGACACACTGGATGTTCGACCAGCAGGCACTGCAGGAGTACCTGCTGCTGTGCTGCCAGTGTCCTGCAGGAGGACTGCTGGACAAACCGGGCAAGTGAGTGTCTTTGTGGGAGTTGTGGCAAAGCCACAACTCCACCCTTAACCATATCAGAGCTGCCCAAGTGCCAGCTACTAGGTCCTCCCTCCTGGAAATGCCCTGTAGAGCAGGGGTTAAAAGCAAGCTGGAGCCCAGCACTGGAGGGGTTGCCTTTCAACTGTGGCTTGCAGAGCTGTCATTGCCAAGGGTCAGGCAAGGGAGGAGGAGTCAGCTGCCTATGATCCTCAGGGAAGAAGCAGCTGGCTAACAGCCCATGGGCTGAGGCCCACTGGTTGTATTCACCTCTGCTATGCAGCTTATTCAACAACAGTTGAGAAATTCGGATCACCTGAACTAAAAATGTTTTTTATTTAATATAAAGAAAATAACCTGAGAGCTCCCAGCCTCCTTGTTGGTGCTGGCCTGCATAAGCTTTCCCTCCCTTTGTTCTCACACACTCAAATTGTACTTGTATTAGTCAAGTACAAATGCCTCTTAGTACTTTGGCTTTTGTGGGCTTGTCTCATGGTATTCTGGGTAAGTTGGCTTTGATGTGTGGGTATCATCAGGTTGTATTATTTATGAATATCCCTAATAGACTTGCAGGTAAAACTGCAGCCTGCCTCTTGCACGGTGACTCAAGCTCATGTGGTGCAGGGGACAGGGCAACGGGCCAAGGGGAGCTAGCTTTGTTTCAGGAAAAGGTCTTACCAGCTATATCCCTTGTCGGCCACAGGTCACGGGATTTTTACCACACCTGCTACTGCCTGAGTGGGCTGTCAGTAGCCCAGCACTTCGGCAGTGGAGAGCTCCTACATGAAGTGGTGCTGGGAGTCCCTGAGAATCGCCTTGTAAGTGGTCCTTGGGTTTGGGCGGGCAGTCAGTGGGACTGGGCATGCTTGCACCCTTTGCCAGTGCAGCGTGTGGCCCTTTGATCTCTTCCCCCACCCTCTCTGCCAGGTCCTGGCATACCTTGCCTCTCCCCCACCTTTGCAGGTCTGGGTGCAGCAAACACCATCCTCCGCTATGGGGGAGGGGAGGTGCTGTTGCTACAGGCTTATCCCAGGAGACCTCATGAATGTTTTTGGGCTTCCAAACATTCTGCGGGTGGGACTGTTCTAGTTTGATGCAATTACCCTTAGCTCATAGGCTCCCTTCCCTCGCAGGTGCCTGGCCACTTTGTTGGGCTGTGGCCCTGTGCAGAGTGTAGTTTGTTCCCTGCCTATAAGCAGGGGCAAGGCTGACATGAACAGACCTCAATCCTTGTTTGGCTGTGTAGGGGCCAGGCAGCTGCGTGGTGACCCTGAACCCCTGATCTGAAGCCTATTTGTGATTGAGGTGTGGCTGGTGGGAGCTACCTGTGGGCTCTTACTGCAGGTACCTGACTCCTTCAGTGAGTCTCATGTCTTGCCGGGGTGCCATGATTTAAAAACCTTCTTTTAAAGCCTGCCTGGGCTGCATGGAAGCATTCTTCCACCCCTTAGAGGCACTATTGGAAAGCAGAGCACTCAGTGCTGGGCACTCATACAGGAAGCAATGAGTGGAGAAGTATTGCATGGGTCTGATTCTGCCCATTCTGGCAATGCCTGCATCCAACCTTGGCCAGCATGAGTACTAATGTGGGCATTTTCATCCTTCCTGCCCCCTCACAGCAGCCAACGCATCCTGTGTACAACATCTCCCCAGACAAGGTCGTGCAAGCCGTCCTGTACTTCCTGCAAAAACCCATCCCTAACCTGGAGCCGGAGCCAGAGCCGGAGCGGGAAGTGCCTGCAGACTAGATGCCTCTGTGCCATGGAATTGATTCCGGCACCAGATCATCCTCCCTGGGTTCAGACCAGCCTTAGTCATCCTGGGGCTCCTTGGAGCTAACTTGCCCCCTCTTGACTTAACCACAAGAGCTCAGGATGCTAGCCATACCAAAAATAACCTGCCCAGTAATCACTGCATCAGGCTGTAAGCACAGGGAGTGTGCAGCCCGCTCACTAGCATGTAGAAGAGGCAGAGGCCCCACTAATCTTCCATATGAATTAAAATAATGATTTGTGTGAATCATTTAGCATCAATAAACCAGAACTAATATATGTTATTTCCTTTGCACTGTGCTAAGCCTCTAACAGAAGCAGCAGCCTTCTCCCCTGTGTGCTGGAAGTGGCCTGGGTTTCTGGGCTTGTGCACTCTTGGA
This sequence comes from Caiman crocodilus, assembly GCA_030014935.1. NCBI lineage: Eukaryota > Metazoa > Chordata > Crocodylia > Alligatoridae > Caiman > Caiman crocodilus. The sequence goes on from JAGPOW010000874.1 coordinate 735,070, forward strand.
CAGCAGTGTCGTGGAGAGGTGACTCTGCAAATGAGCTGGGGGGAAATGCTCCAGCCTTTTGATCACAAACACAGGGCTGCAGCTTGCAGAGTCGGGTACAGAGGAGCAGAGGATTCACAGCTTCTTTGTGCGTGGCTGGGGTCAGCTGAGCTTTTTCTGATCCATCTGGTCCCTTGCCAGTTCGCCCCAACCAGCCCAGGAAGCTGATGTAATGTTGCTGCTGCAGTGGTTTAACCAGTCTCTCCTGTTTCTGTGCTCAGTGTCAGGCCGGCCCCCCTGCTCATCCATACCAGACTTAACTCCCCAGGCCAGGAGGAGTCCTACAGGCAACTGATGTGATTGGGATTCAGTCCACTGCCCCCATCCCTGTCCCATGTCAGGTCAAAGCTGGGCATGTGCCTGTTTCCAAAGCAGCATGGACTTCAGGAACGCCTTGCCTGGGGCCAGCTGCAGAAACAACTACTGTAGTGACAAACATGGGATTTCCCATCCTGAACAGGATCCAGGGTGAAACAAGGACAGGCCTGTTTCTTATCTGTCCAGGTACCCAGTTGCATCATCTTGGATGGAACGTTTCTTGCCTCTACTAGTAAATCCATAATAAAGGCTAATGTGTTTTCTTACCAGGCCCCATGAGTAATTATTGGCCAGCAGTCCCAGGGCCCATTTGCAGGAAGAGGCAAGTTTCTGTCATTCCGTACATCTTGAACCCATGCATGTGCACGTACAGGGGATCTTTGTGGTAGAGAGTCCTTCGTACCCCCTGCAGCAAGCAGCTTAGTCTGCCTTGGGCTCACAGCAGTGGCGTAGGCTGTGGTCCTCTGGCTGCATCATGTTTCTGGTGCACTGACTGGTTTTGAACCAGCAGGAATTTTGTCAAATTCCCTGTCAAACAATGAAAGACCAACCTCTTGAGGCAAAGCAGCAGAGGGCAGGCCTGTGCATATGGCAGTACAGGTGCTGGCGTCATAGCATGATCTGCACTGTGGGGTGAGAAGGGCCCTGAACTGCTCTGAATATGCTCAGGGCTGTTGAGCTGAAGCCAGGTGCATGCGCCTCCCATGCCCACTACCCAACTGAGCAGTTGCAAAGTCTTTCCCAGTCCCCTGACTACCTTGTAGCCCAGCTATGAAGCAATTTCTGGCAGCTGATGCCTGGTCCACTTGAGCACTGTTGGGTAGGCTGCACTGTGGCCTCTGAAGAGCCAATTAGAAATGGGAGACAGGAGCAAACCATTGCAGGATGGAGCACCCTGCTCTGCAGGTGAGTTTGACAGGAGGGTTAATGAGGTGCCTGTGCTACCACACATGCCATGGGAGAAGCAATTGGTTGCTGCTTGTTGTCCAGTGTGAGGACAAACTTTCTGGTGGGAGGTGGAGCTGGGATGGTCACGGTCTGCTTGCCCTCATTTTGGATCAGTTTGTAATGCTAAGAATGGAGGTTTTTAAAACTGGACTAGACAAAGCCTTGGTTGTGATATAGTTGTGGATGGTCCTGCTTTGAGCAGGGGGTTGAACTATATCAGCATTTCTTAACCCATGGGTCAGAAAAATATATGAAAGGGCTACTTGGGGCTCCACATACGGTGGGGCTGGGGCCTGGGAATGGCCATCAGTTTTTACAAATGGGTCATGGTACAGAAAAGGTTGAGAACCACTGGAACAGATGACCCCTGAGGTCCCTTCCAGCCCTCATTTTCTATGATTCTGATTGATACCCACCAGTGGGATGCAAGGACATGGGGAGTTTCACAGCCCCTAACCCTGATGCTACTGGCTGATTCTCTACCTTCCCCCACTGTGCCAGGGGGCAGGAGCCTACGAGTGGCTGAGTTCACACTGGCTGCCTTCTCTGGTGCCTGCTGGTTTCTGCTTTGGGGAAGGGTCTAAGATCCATAGAGTGGGGCACAGGCTCTGGCAAAATGAGATTCATCAGCCTCTAGCCCTGCCTCCCACATTGTCCCTGGCCAGAGAGCTTAGAAAGCTCAACAGGGGCTTCCTAAAAATCTCAGTGCCTTTATCCTGCTAATGTACACTCTCATCTGTATTGCATCCATTTCAGTGTCTGGCCCATGCTGTCCATGTACTCAGGAAGGCCAGTGCTGGCTCCAGTATCCAGGTTCCATGTCTGAGCTTCCTTTCTGCTACTGAAGGTGCTCCAAGATATACCAATAAGTTAGACACTGGGTTTGTATTGGATAGTTTGTACAGGGATGATCGTGCCTGGTGCTGGAGGCTGGACTAGATGACCTCCATAGATCCCTTTCAGCCCTACTTTCCTCCAAGTCCATGAGAACGGAGACACAAGGCTGTGGGGGTGAGCTTGAAGGGGTGGGAGGTGGGGGATACTGGAGACAGGTCAGCCTTGACTTGAGTATCCTGTCCACCTTCAAGCTCACTGACTGCAGCAGGGAGCAGCCTGTGCTTATGTCTAGCGAGTCCTAGAACTGAGGATTGTACCGGAGTTCAGACAAGATTTTCAAAAATGTCCCTTTGTGTTCATGTGCATGGGTAGTTCCCTATGGTCCTGTGGGCACAGGTTGGGTCCAGTTTGGCAGGACCCATGCACTAGACACAGCAGAATGTAGCTGTGGGCGATGCTGTCTTTGGCCTACAACATACCAGGCTGCTGCCACCCCAGGCTCAGGCTTTCCTCATCTTCACCAAATAGCATCACCATGGGAACAGCAGTGCTCCAAAAGCCACAGCTGCAGTGCCCCCTCCCCCAGTGACTCCCTGTTTCAAGGAGCTTCTGTCAAAGGAGACAGGGCTGGAGCAAGGAAGTGATCTGGGTCCCAAACAGGAGAGTGACCGAGAAGGAAGTGGACTCCCAGCCCAGGTCTCTACCTTTTTTCCAGCACTGTCCTCTTGACACAACAGCAGAGGTATTTAGGGACAAAGTCCATACCAACACTGTCTTGCTGCATGTGGGTTTTGAGAGCCTTCCTGGGTCCCAGGCCAAGAAAGATGTCATGGTGGGTATAACATGGAAGAGCCATGGGAAGGGGAAGCACAATGGTAAATTGCTGGCAAAAACGTATTATGGCTAGTCCTAGGAAGGATAAAATAAGATTTTTTATTTATAGTCTTATAGTAAAGGGAAGCTTTAACTTGCAAGACACTCCTGGGCAGTATGTACAACATACGTCGGGTCCACAGAATGGCAGCAAAACCTGGACAGGGCCAACCTACACGGTGAATGCTACAGGGTCAAAAATGCCACAAACCAACTGGGAAGAGAGAAAACAAGAGGGACCACAATTCAGCCATGCTCACACGCACTCGCACACACAAGCACGCACACACACACGCATGCCATCACAGAGCACAGGCCCAGTGCCCTTTCCTTTCCCACTGGGACCTGGCCCCACCTGCCCCAGGGTGAAGCCAAGCTGCACTGAGCAGTACTGGGGAGCAAAGGGGATAGAGAAGGGATATTTACAGACAAAATAAAAACAGGGCTCTGCCTCAGGAAGGAGCAGAGATTTGATCATTATTTCATGAATCTGTTGTTTGGGAGCCCCTAGAACAGAGGTGGAGTGAATCTGGCCATACAGAATTTTAAGAGCAGGAAATAAATAGCTAGTCACCACCACAGGCCCCAGATTGGAAAATGGCACCTCTCCCACCCCAGCCCAGTGCTTTGTGGTGTGAGCCCAGATGCCTGGATTTCAATGGGAGAGTGCAGTGACCTTCCTGAAGGCTGAGTGGCAGCCAGGTGGCACTAGGTGCTGCCATCCCTGCCCCTGTCAGCACAGACTCAAGGCAGGCCTGGCCTGGCCCTGTTGGTATAAATAGAAAGGCTTGTATAAAACAAGAGGTGTGACTTGCAGAGTAGGGCAAGAGAAGAGGAGGGGGCATCTCCTCAGAGCTGGGCGGTTCACAGATTCCAAGTCTCTCCTTGGCCTGGCCTGGGCTGGCCATCTGTCCGTCCAGGGGGCACAGGGCCCAGCCGACCCCCTGGGGGCAGAGCTGCTGAGTAGGGCCGCTGTTGTGAGAGTGGCGGGGCAGAAAGCTGCAGTCCGAGAGCCTCTACGACAGAAGGGAGAGAGAGTCCTTCGAGAGCTGGCGGGCGGGCAGCATGGGGCCCCAGGGGTGGCAGGGCCATGCCAATGCCATGGGGCTTCTAGCTGGCCTCCATGCGCAGCTTCTTCCGGCTCTGCGGCTCTTCAGGCTCTGACTCGGAGCTGGAGTCAGAACCGCCATCAAAGGCGGAGATGGTGCTGCCCTTAGGGTTGGTGTACAGGCTGCCGTCTGCTGCTGTATAGTTGGCCTGCAGCTGGGCACTCGACCGTGCCTTCTCCAGTGCCCGCACTGCAAGGCAAGAGAGCACAATGTCAGGGGGAGCACATAGTTTGCAGGGAGGGAAAATCTGGCTGTCTGCCCCTTGCTTCAAGTCAGCCAGCATGGCCTGAAGTCCAGCACAGCTGTGGTCTTGACTTGAGGTACCCCACTAGGCCACTGCTTGCATGCCCAGAGCTAGGGCAGGCAGAGAGGCTTTGAGAGCCCCAGCTAATGGCACCTCATTTGCTTAGACTATTTCTGCTCTGCCATGAGGGTGCCCCAGACACTGTAACATGCAGACAAGCCTGTCAACACCCTCAAAGCTTCTGGATTTCAGGTTTCTTAACAAGCTGACTAGCTGATCATATGCTGGGTGCTAGGATAACAGGTCCTTCTCCCCCATTCACCCCAGAGGGGCCTTCCTCAGGCAACTGACAGCAGCAGGTTTGAACCCAGGATGGGCTTCCCAGGGCGAGCACTAACAGGCAGCCACATGGAGCTCTGATGCCTATGGCCCAGACCACGGTTATCCAATTTTAGAGCAATATGGGGGCTGCATGCTGCAGCAGTCACAGACCCCAGGCTATGCCCTGCAGGGGCTTCCCTGGGACTCCTGCCACATGAGCCCCCTGCCACCATGGACAGCTCAAGTCTCTACCCTCCCCCACATGAATGGGGAGCTCACCAGGCCACCCCACTATGCTGTCCTGCCCTAGCAGGAACAATGAAGGTAGTGGCAGCCAGATGAGAGCCCACAGGCCATATGATAACCTCTTACAAGCTGGATGCCAACCACAAGCTGCCAGGTGGACAGCCCTGGGCTGGATATGAGACCCCCATCCCTGCCCTGCTCACCTTGCTGCTCCAACAAGGCATTTTGGCGCTTGAGGTCATCAATATCCTGCTGGTGGGTGTGGTTTTTCCGGCGCATGTACTGGATGTACTCTGTTGCTTTGTCAAGGATCTGGGCCCGGGATGCCTGTTGCAATAGTGAGAAAAGCACACACGGGCCAAATAAAGACCTCGTTCTCGTACGAGGTCTGAAGGACTAGCATATCCACCCTGATGCCAGCTGCGTTGGGGAGATGGGCTGTGGAGTCAGGTGAGCCAGGGGGAGGTGTGCTCCCCCACACAGACTATAGGACAGAATGGCCATGAGTTTGGGGCCCCTGGTCCTGAGGACGGACGTGATCAACACAGCTGCTTCAGCCATGGCAAGCTTCCTGAGCACTGCAGAGAGCTTGAGCCTGTTCCTGGAGATGGGAGTGCCATCCCCAAATATCACTATAAAGTGTTCACCCTGGAGCCTAATGACAAGGTACATGACCTCAAATCCTGTTCCGTTTGAGCTGGGCAGGAAGGGCCTTGGGGCTAGGGAAGAGGACAGCAACCAAGTTTAGACAGTACAAGAAAGAGCTATCTCCTCCAAGAGGTAAGCTCTGCTCAGCACCTATAGCAGAACAGATGCTCTGGCCTGTATCAGTCAGGGCAGAGCATCTCCTTTGCTGCTGTAGGTTCTGGTTGGCTGTGGGTATAAGTTAGCCAGCCCTACAGCACTGCCAGAGCCAAACCTGTGACCCTGAGTAGTGAGAAGTACGGGAGTACTAAAAGGCCCTCTAATCCTGCAAAGAAAGGTAGAAGAGGCCATAGGCTCCAGTGGGACCAGGAACATTCCTGTTGCCAACTGAAGCCAGACTTGAGCTGAAGGACTCAGTGCCTTGCCCACAACACAACCATGGCCACCCGGACAGCTCCAAGCCTGGCTACTTCCCTGCAAGAGACAAGTTAGACAAGCATCTGGGCTGGGTGCTTTGATGCCAAGGACAGCTGAGCTGCCTGGAGGGTCTGAGGAGAAGGGTGACACTATCGTGGCAGTTACAAGCTCCTGGGAAGCTTGATGCTTGCTAGTACCAGCTGGGGCTCAGGGCTCTCTTCCCTTACACAATAATCCGGCATTAGCATCACCTGCCCAGACAAATAGGTAACATCTGGATATGTGAGAACCCAGGGCTGGGAGCATGAGCAACACCACCTCACCAGCATCTAAGAAAGAAAAGGGGACACCCAGCTACATAGGCAGGTGGAAACAGGAAGAAGATCCTGTGTGTCACCTGGCTTGCTCCCCTGGCAGGACACAGGATACCAGCCCAAACCCCTATACACTGTTTGCTGGCCTAGAAAGCAGGGAGATGAGGTAGCATAGACTAGGAGTCAGCAATTTATAGTCCTCAGGCTGGATTTAGCCCATGGAGCTATGGCTTCAATGGCAGGGGGTCCTGCCCATGCACACTGCAGTCAAGCACCAGGGACTGGGGGAAGGAAGAGCTCTGCCAGTGCTGATCCACAGCCAAGCAGCAAGGAGAAGTAGCAGAGGCAGCTGGATCCTAATGCTTGCCTTTGTCAGAGATGAGCTGGGTCACTCCAACAATTTTTCCAACTGGAAAATATTTTTGACCCCTGCCCTGGACAGGCTGACCTAGTTCAGCAACAACAGCATCACTGGACTCAGAAGCTTACAGCCCAGACCCACTCAGGCTAAGGGATGGGAGGGAGGCCTCCACCATGCTGCCCACTAGCCCCATGAAGCAGGGGGCTATGCTCATGCAAGATCTCCAGTGCCTCGCATTAGATGCACTGGATGCTGGCACTGACTCTGCCCTCTCAACTGGAGCAGAGTCAGTGCCAGCAGCAAGTCTTAAGTCTGGTCTCCCTTGCCAAGTTTTGCCATCATAGCTACCATGCATGAAGGACCAAACCAATTCCCTCCATGCTATGAGGTGCATGCTTTCTTCGTTCAGCTTGCATCACTGTCTCTCCTGGCTCTGGCAGCTGCAGGCACCAAACAGTGGTGATCACTACAGCTGCTTCAGCCATGGCTGGCTTCCTAAGCATGCAGAGAGCCTGAACCCATTTCTCAGGAGATGGGAGTACCACCCCCAAATATCACTATAAAGTGTTCATCCTGAAGCCTAACGACAAAATACAACAGCCTCATTTAGGGCCTGCTATCCATCACTGCTTCTCATTCTGCTCTCAGCTGGGCTGGGGGATTGGTCACAACCCAACAACCCTGACTACCAGGCCCGAGTACCTGTATCAGGGTCCCCTCACTTGTTACAGCTGATAGGGAAGTGAGGACATGGGTTTGCTTTCTGCACACACATAGGTGGGGAAACACCAAGGAGGGAGAAGGCTTTTCAAGCTAGCAGTTCCCAAATGGCAAGTCTCAGGGATCCAGGTGCCCTGAAGAAGGGGACCTGCTGATCTCATTCTGGCAAAAAGCAGGCAGGGATGAACTGGTCACAAATGCATGGAGGTTGGATATTAGGTCTCTTAACATAGAAAAACTTGACGATGCAGTGCAGGCACTCAACTGTCTTGGAGACTGAGCCAGTCTCGCTCACAAAGGGGCTGCAGCTGATGACCTAGGAGGCCCCCTCGAGCATCTGCCCTTCCTGTCTTGATGTTTCACACTGCTGCCTGGATGATGTGCCAGTCTAGTAGTTTGCTTTGAAGAGGCTTGGGCTCACTGGGTGGCACTGAACTAGAACTAGCTCTGGGACAGAAAAGGCAACACCACTGTGGGGCTTAGCCAAAGCCAAACCTGAGCAACGCAGCAAATGCTAAAGGATTAAATCTAGCCACAAAGCCATGGCCAAAGTTGATCCCCAATGCAAAGCAGTGAGGAAGAGCCTGCTACTGCCTCTGTAGATGCTCAGCTGTCTGGGAGGTGAAGGTGAGGGTCAAGCCACACCCAAGGATATGACAGGTTCAGCTGTATGTGCCGTTTGGTTACCAGCCTCAAATACTGACAAGAGACTCCAGCAGCTGGAGAAAAGGCAAGGCCTCCCTGCTCGGAGCTTAACATTAACCTGTGGTGGCCCTGTTACGGCACTGACACAAGAAGACAGGGAATGTCTGAGCAGTTCCTGGCATGTAACCGAAGCTAAGCTTGGCACTGACTGATCCTGCATTCAGTGGACTGGGGGGGATGAGAAAGATGCCTGCGTGAGGGCTTGGCTGTACAAGACAAGGTGTGAGAAGGAGTGGCAGGGATCAGCTGGAAAAAGGCAGGGTCATCGTGCTGCACAGGGACCAGAGGGGCACCAGGCCACTGCTTTCTAGGCCAGCTTGTTTCAGCCAACCTCTGTCCCCAACAAGCAGGGAAAACAGGGCAACCTGGTCAAAGTAGAGCCAGAAGCAATGGGCAAAGTTGCAGGAAGCCTTGTTTGCGATACAAGGCTCTCAATGGTGTTAGTGCCCTGTGTTGGACATGGGTGCCACGATCTTAGCACAGCAGTCCTGTGAGAGGATATACAACACCCAGGCACAGGCTACCAGGCTAAGTCTGGAACTTAAGCAGGCTCGAGCTGTGTCAGGATTTGGATGGGAGTTCAGTACAGACTACTTCATGCAATAAAGTGGTTAAGTGAATCACCTAGTGGCTCTCTCTCCCTGCCTATGCATGGAGAAGAGGGGCTAGTGCAGAGCACCTTCATTAGAGGAAGCCTATAGTGCCAATCAAAACCCACACTCATAGACTGGAAGGGACCTCAGAAGGTCATCAGGTCCAGCCCCCTGCACCAGGCAGGAAAGCAACTGGGGTCGGGTGACTCCAGCAAGGTGACTGTCCAGTCTCCTCTTGAAGATTTCCAGGGTTGGCGATTGCACCACCTCTGGAGGGAGCCTATTCCACAGTCTGGACAGCCTGACTGTGAAGAAGTTTTTCCTGATGATGAGCCTGAAATTGTCTTCCAAGAGTTTATGGCCATTACTCCCGGTTTTCCCCCAAGGCTACCCTGGTGAACAGTTGTTCGCCAAGCCCTTGATGCATGTCCCAGATGTAGTGGTAAGCTGCTACTAAGTCCCCTCTCAGCCTTCCCTTTTTCAGCCTGGAGAGTCCCAGGTCCCTCAGCCTTTCCTTACATGGTTTGTCACACAAGTCTCTGATCATAGCGGTAGCCCTTCTCTGGACTCTCTCAAGCTTTACCACATCCTTGTTAAAGTGCAGCATCCAGAACTGGACACAGTACTCCAGCTGTGGTCTCACCAATACTGAGCAGAACAGAAGAATCACTTCCTTTGTCTTGCTGGAGATGCATCGATTGATACATGCCAGAGTGTTATTTGCCCTGCTAGTTACAGCATCACACTGCTGGTTCATATGCATACCACGGTCAATTATTACCCCCAGGTCCCTTTCAATCGTGGTGCTGGTCAGTTTGGCACTGCCAAGCCTGTAGGTGTGTAGAGGATTGTTTGTCCTCAGATGGAGAACTTGACATTTCTTGATGTTGAACTTCATATGGTTCTAGTTCACCCAACTTGATAGCCTGTCTAGGTCCGCCTGTATCTATAGCCCAGTGGTCTCCAACCATTTTATGGTGAAGATTATTTCTTGTAAGTGAAGTAAGTGAAGCGATCTACCACTCCCGCCTCCCCACCCCTCCCAGACAAGCTGCCCGGGCTCTGACCCCCCACACCCAGATTGTGGAGCCTCTGACAGACTGAGATCGACCGTCAGAAGCTCCACAATGGACTGGTTGGGCAACCACTACTGTAGCCTATCTTTAAGCGTGACTACGCTGCCCCAAAGTTGGTATCATCCATGAACTTGGCCAGTGAGCTCTTCACCCCCAAATCCAAAAACTGATAAGGATGTTAAAAAGCACTGAACCAAGCACTGACCCCCAGGCCATCCCTGGGGAGGAAGGGGGTATGAATTGCGGTGACTGTCCTGGGCCCCGCGCTTTGGGGCGGGGGGTCTTGTGGTTAGCGTTGCGTAGGCACCACCACGACTGCCACGCACCACCAGCTCTGCTGTTGCTACTGAGCGCTGCCGGCTCTGGCCGCTTGCCACCCTTCCCCGCAGCTGGCTCCGGTCACTCGCGACCCCCTCCAGTCCCACACAGGCTGATATGCTCCAGGCACCACACACCCCTGAGGGACACCACTGGTCACTTCTCGCCTGGACGACACAGATCTCTTCATTAGAACTCCCTGGGTCCTACCCTGCAGCCAGCTTCCTATACACCTGACTGGCTCCCAGTTAAGCCTACAATCCTTCAATTTTCTCATGAGAACACATTATGAACACATTATACTTAACCCTTCCATGACTGTGATCCACTTAAAGTGTTTTTATCCCTGAGCAGCCCCTTAAGCAAACTGGTTCAACCACTTCCAGGGGAAGGGAAGGCAGGGAAGACAGTCTCAAGACCTGCTCTGGTCTGAGCCCTCCAGCTGCACCAACTACACTCCTGTTAGGCTACAGCACACCAGACCTACATGATACTTAATGTGAGCACTACAAGACAGGCCACTTGGCAAACTAAACCCCAGTGCTGCTGGTTCTTATCCCCCCCAGCTCCTCCCAAATACCTCTCAGCTGAAAGAAGGTGCACTGGACTAAAAGTGAATAGACCAAGAGCTGTGTGCGACTGCTGTGAATTTTTGTGCGTTCTCAGTCCTGGGTCGGAAGGAAGATGAATGAGAGCTTGGAGATGCTGGACAAAGTGGACTGGGGTAGAGCTGGGCACTGAAGCCAGTTTTCCAATGCCCCTTCATTGAGTCCCTCCACCTATTAGATCACAGCTGCCAAATTTGGTGTTTAGGACTGATACCTATAGCAGAGAGACTCACCCTCTTAACAAAATCACCAGTCCTTAGTTCCCCTCCTACCACCTACCCACTGGAGGAAGCATATGATCAAGTTTCCTCTACTGCTGCCACGTTGCTCATCTGCAAAATACGCCACATCTTGCTCTGGTAGCTGGTGCTTAATAAGGGTAATAGCCTACAACTATTATTCACAACAAACATGCCTCCTTTGAAGCAAGCAGTAGGTGGGTATGCTGTGGAGATCCCCAGTGCCCCGCATCAGAGGCACTGTCTGCTGGCACTGACTGGATGCTAGCATTGACTCTGCCCACTCAACTGGAGCAGAGTCAGCACCAGCAGCAAGTCTTAGGCCCGGTCTCCCTTGCCAAGTTTTGCCAGCATAGCTAAACTGGCTAAAAGCATGAAGGACCAAACTAATTCCCTCCATGCTACAAGGTGCATGCTTTCTTTGTTCAGCTTGAATCACTTTGTCTCTCCACTAAATGGCTCTGCTTGCACAGCTGTGGCAGCTGCAGGCACCAAACACAGTGGTGATCACTACAGCTCCTTCGGCCATGGCTGGCTTCCTAAGCATGGAGAGAACCTGAACTCGTTATTCAGAGACGGGAGTGTCACCTGCAACTATCACTGTGTTCACCCTGGAGCCTCATGATAAGGCACAATACTCTCATTTAGGGCCTGTTGTCCATCACTGCTTCTCACTCTGCTCTCAGCTGGGCCGGGGGATTGGTCACAACCAACATCCCTGGCTACCAGGCCCGAGTACCTGTATCAGGGTCCCCTCACTTGTTAGAGCTGACAGGAAAGACCATCATCTTCTGTTCAAACCTGGCTGGTGACCCCCATGCAGACAGCAGATCTCGCTAAAAGGACTTGGGAATGCCAGGACCAAGGATGCACAGCACAGCTGTCCAGCATGGCAGTGCCCCAGCCCCCACTTTGCTGGAGGTTTCTGATTTCCACGATCAGGCGGTTCAACAAGCAGGCTGATTTAGTGGCCCACTGTTTCTGGACTTCAGAACTTCTTGAAAGCAGGAACTGAGCAAGGGGACTTGGGATCTTACATTCTCCCATCCCTTTCCTCAAAGTCTTTGCTGTGGAGGTGAGCAGTCAAGGGTGTGACAGCCAAAGGCTAAGCTGCAGCATCATCACACATACAACTACATCCAGGAATGTGGCTGGGCAAGACCTGACCTACACAAGAGTTAGAGCCACAGCCACTTCCCTGTTCCTTCTTTAACACTGTGGGGAGGCCCTGTAACAGGCTGAATCAGGGCTGCTAACAGGCACGTGCACCACAGAGCTGGTGGAGCAGCTGGAGGACTGAGCACCTGTGGTGGTGCCACCGGCTCTATTGAGGGAGCCGGTGCTGGCACATGCTGGAACAACACTGGGTACATAAAGTTCCATGTTAAAGTCAGGACCTTCCTTGCTGCCAGGCCACCTCAGGGAGCAGGAGTGCAGGTGGCAAGACATGCCCCTCTCCCTTTTGCCTCTAGCAAAACCCCCTATTTCTTTTTTATTTATTTTAAAATGCATCCCTCCCTTCCCCAACCATTTCTGACCTTTTCTCTCCCTCTCTTTTCCCTATAGATAAGTATAAGTAAGATAAGATATAGGATAAGCTTTAAACATTTTTATTTTGGTAGCAAGTTTTTGGTTTTGGATAGCCACTGTTGTATACTGTATTATTATTAGGTTTGTATTTTTACTGTTGTAGATTGTATTATCATCATTTTCGTACTGTTTTTTATTGTTTCATATGGACAGCGTATGGTTTACGCCTGTGTTTGTAAGTGAACCAAAGTCATGTCAAGTTTCCATTTTATATGTCAAGCCTCCATCTTCTGTCCTCTGCCTGGGCATCCCATGTTACAACTGTATGAGTCCTGTACCCCTACCACGTAAATTGGTTCCCCGATGAATGACTGTAATTGGGAATAATTGAAATACAATGGTAGCAGGCCTCTACTGAATTGCCTGTAATGACTGAGTCATAACCTCGCATTGATTCACCCAGACACCATGGAGCTCACCCAGGAACAGAGACAAGACTAGCATTTGAAAGACAAAAGACCCTGCAAAACCAGCAACTCTCACCATTACAGACACCCAAAACTGCACATCTCTGCATGGAGCACACATGCTTAGTACAACAAGGGCTGACCCTTGCCTGGGCATGCCTCCTGTCACTAGGGTCACATAAGGTCTGCCCCTATAAAAAGAGGCAGTGAAGACAGACCCAGTGGGAACGCCATTTCCATCTGAACCATGCCACACCACCTATCCACCCAGAGGCCCTGCCAGTGACCCTGCTCTGGACAACACCTACAAGGACCCCTTCCAGCATGGTTAGGTAGATATTACCTCCTCCTACAGTTTGGATTCTCTCTCTCCTCCTGGACTTCAGCGGACTTCAGCCCCTGCACCCAACCTCTTAACCTCTGCTGCCATTGTGTATGTGTGTGGGTGTGGGAGGGGGGGTGCAAGGGAACCAATTCGGCATTGTGTCACCATCTCCCCTGTTCAATAAAACCACTGACATTTGCAACCCTGAGTTAGGTCATGTTTTACTGAATCCGAGGTACCTTCCTTATCTTGAATTCCAGCCTCATTCTCTCTCAATTCCAGCTCCCCACCCCTCTCCACTAGTTTCCCAATCTCCTCTCAATTCCTACTGCCTTTTCCCTAAAACTTTCTGCTGCCTTTCTCTGCTTTCCCGCTGCCCCGATGCCTTTCAGTCTCTCCTAATGCTTTTTCTGTGATTTTCTGCTGTCCATTTCTCTGTTTTCAGCACCCCCGCCTGCAGCTTCCCAGACTTCTCTGGCTCCCCCAGAGCCCCTCTTTAACACCCACACTTTCCCTTAGTCCCACTTTCCCTCTCCAGCACCTAGCTTTTCAGCACCTCCATACTTCTGGCTCCAGTCCCAGACTCTGTGCCGGCATGTTTCCCTGTTCTGCAGGCTTTAGGTGTTCTTTTAATCAATTAAGATCAATTAACCTAAAGTTACCCCCGCGCCTCAGTTCTTCAGCCCAGGCCCCTGCAGTCTACTGGTTCTAATCCTGGTCCTGGTAACTTTAACTCCCTACACTTTTACTTTCTTACCTTAACTTTTCCCCAAGTATCCCAAGTACACCAAGCACATGCATACATACACATCACAACACCCAACTTAGGAACTCACCTGTGTGTATCTGTAGGTGGGTGGTATGTATGTGAATTAGTGAATACACACCTATATATATATATACACACACACACATATATAGATATGATTGTGTGTGTGTGTGTGTGGGGGGGGTATATGAATTAGTAATCCATGTATGTGTACTGGATGTGCAGATGTTGGTAACTGGTAACTGATTCTGTTTAAATGTGGTGTGTGTAGCATGTATGGGCTTAAACTGGTGATAGGTGTGCATGAACCTAGACTGGTTATTTTGAACACTGTGTGCATCTGAGTTGCTAGTGTGTGTATACACATATATGGCATTGTGTGCACGATATACAAATTAGTGATCTGTGTCTAACTTCTGGGGTGTAGAGAGTATGTGCTTGAATTGGTGATAAGCATGTATGTGCCTAGGCTGGTTTGGATGTGTATGTGCTTGAGCTGGTAGTGTGCGTGTGTATGCACCTAACTGATTTGTGTGTGGTTTATATATGTGCAATTGTGTTGCACCCTCCTGCCTAACAGCACAATATTGAGATCCTGAGACTTGGCCTGACCCCCCAGAGCAACACCTCCATGAGTCTTCACACAGCTGAGTAGACAGGGTTGGAATGTAGATATTGTAACAGGGAGACCTGAACGAACTGAAACTAATCTCAGCTCACTTCCGCTTAGGATCAGACTGGTTGCCATATTTGGGTTTAGGAAAGAATTTTACTCCACGATCAATTGATATGGACTATGGGGTGGGGTGGGGGTGGTTGTCTTCCTCCATAGAAGAAGGTATGGCCCTCTTCCTGATCTCTTGAGCATGTATTAACAACCTTTTACAGCAGCGGGGCATTAGCTGCTGTGGCCTCCCTGCTTTACCTGTGACTGTTTAGGGTGTTAGGTCTTAGAGTGCCTCAGAGTGGATTGTGTAGGTTTATTAACAGGCTAGATTAGGAGTTGGCAGGCCCTGGCAAATGTGCCATGCAAGACTTTTTGTTCAGCATGCCACAGCCAGTCTGGGATCCAGACTGCTACCACTGGCCACAGAACCCAGGCTGCTGGCACCAGGTGGCTGGGAAGTTCCAAGCCCTTCTGCAGGCATCCTGAGCTCCATGGCAGCTGTGGCAGGCAGGAAGGCTGCAAAGAGCTGCACCAAGCTCTGGAGCCCTTGGCCTAGTTCTGTGGCAGTGTGGCTGTACGCATATCTCTAAGCCGGGCGGCAGGGAAGGGGCTGGGGTCGTGTTGCCTTAGGCCGCTCCCCACCCAGAGGCACTTGTCTACTTGCCATGGTACCGGAGACCAGTGCAGTCATTTGCACCCTCCTGGCTACTTGTCACAGCCAGCCCAGTTTCTGGGCAGCTGCAACAAACAGTGGGCAGGCTGCAAAAGCTGCACCAGGCTCCAGTATCCTGGCACTGGCTCTGTGCTGGCAGCGACTGCACGTGCACCTTGGGGCACAGGGCAGGGAAGGGGCTGGGGCAATGTAACCCAAGGCCCTCCCCTGCTGCTTGCCTGGGGTTTATCTGCAGCTACCACCAGCAATGAGGATTGAACCCCTTGCTGTCTGCCCCTGACAAGCCAAGTTGATGCATGGGTCAGGGTTGGGGTGTTTTTGGGAATCTGGTCAAAAATGTTGCAGACCCCTGGGTTAGATAATTGATTTGTATAGGATGATTTGGAGAGGGACGATCCTGCCTCAGGCAGGGGGTGGATTATATGACCTCTGGAAGTTCTTTCCAACTCTACTTCTCTATGATTCTATCTGACCTTTAGTCCCAGCTGTGTCCTGAAGGCATATGCATAGCCTGCACAGCAAGGTACTGGCTGAACACCTGTCTAGAGTTGTATCAGCTGGTCAGGGCTGTGTCTGGGGAGAGCAGTTACAGGCTCTGAGCACAAAAGAGGCTGGTCCACATGACACACGGCACTTCAGCACTGTGCGCTGCAGGCAATCACAAAGACAGGCTGCTCCCAGCCAGTGCCCTCACCTGCACTCCAGGGCTATCTGGGAGTGAGAGGGTATTTACATGCACCTACCCTGCCCAGGCCCTTGCTGTATTCCCAGCAAGAGCTGCATGCCCCAACTCCTTCTGATATCGTGACACCAGTACCTCAGCACCACCCCTGCTTTTCTTCCCTTTCAGGCTGTTCTCTATTCATGGCTCTGTTTCTCACCAGCTCCCCATGGTCCAGCTCACCTCTCACACTAGGATCTCTTCTTTAACAATGGAGATGTTTTAATTTCTCAGAGGACCATGGATCCCCAGCACCAAGGGCCCTAGCGTGTCTCACACCTCCCAGGTACCTTACAGCTCCATGATTAGACATGCCACACAACCCCAATGCTCCATTTATTGCCTTGCTGTCATACTGCACCATAGGATTGTCCCTAGATCTCTCCAGGGCAGGGGGGAAAAGCCTCCAGTTGGACATCTGGCCTGTATTTCTGAGCTCAGGCCTTCTGAGGGCAATGGTGGCAGAGGCAGCTGAGCTAGGAGCCTTCCAGCTTCCTCAGTAAACTCACCTTCTCCCCCTGGAGGGACGGGACAGAGTCCCGCAGGCTGTGAAAGCTGTCTTTGATGTGGTCCCTGCGTTTGCGCTCCAGCGCATTATGATGAGCCCGCTTGTCAGCCTGGAAGAAAGGAAAAGAGAAGAGAGGCATGAGGGGTTGCACAGGGACAAACAATGCTGGGGTGGGTGGGCAAGGGGAACAGCATCCACAGCACAGCCCTGCCAAACAAAGATGGTGAGAGATGGTAACAGCCAGGCACATGCAGACCAATATTGGCCTGTTCAGGAGGGAGCACACATGCCTGCCATGCCCTACACCTAGGTACCAGGCAATTTCAGTGACTGATGCCAGCACCCACACATGTATACAAGCCCCCAAGAAAGGCACAAATGCCACACTACATATCTAACCTACATGTCTAAGGGAACCATAAGAAATACCTCTCTTCTGTATGTGGGGGCCTTGCCAGAGAGGGTCTTACTTAGTGCTTGCCCCTCCCGATTGGGTCACTAGAATTCTAGGCCCACATGGTCTCAGCCTCCTGCCTGTCTGAATATGGTGTTTAATATAGATTCATACATTGCAAGGCTGGAAGGAACCTTAGAAGATCACCAGGTCTAGCTCCCTGCACCAAGCAGGAAAGACAACTGGGGTCAGGTGATCCCCGCAAAGTGACTGTCCAGTTTCCTCTTGAAGATTTCCAGGGTAGGTGATTGCACTACCCCGTAGCTCCCTTATTCCAGTCTGGACACCCTAATTGTGAAGAAGTTTTCCTAATGCCGAGCCTGAAACAGTCTTCTAGGAGTTTATGACCATTATTCCTGGTTTTCTCCAAGGGTGCCCTTGTAAACAGTTGTTTGCCGAGCCCTTGATGTATGCCCCAGATGTAACAGTAAGCTGCTATCAAGTCCCCTCTCAGCCTTCTCTTCTTCAGGCTCCAAAGTCCCAGGTCCCTCAGCCTTTCCCTGTATGGCTTGCCACACAAGTCTCTGATCATATGGGTGGCCCTTCTGTGGACCCTCACAAGATTTTCCATGTCTTTGTTGAAGTGCGACACCCAGAACTGGATGCAGTAATCCAGCTGCAGTCTCACCAATGCCGAGTAGAACGGAAGAATCACCTTCTTGGTTTTGCTGGAGATGCATTGATTGATGCATGCCAGAGTATTATTTGCTCTGCTGGCTACAACACTGCACTGATGGCTCACAATCATACTGTGGTCTATTATTACATCCACATCCCTTTCATTTGTAGTGCTGGTCAGATCGGCACTGTCAAGCCTGTAGGTGGTAGGGGATTGTTCATCCCTAGATGGAGTAATTTACATTTCTCGATGTTAAACTTCATCTGGTTCTGGTCCACCCAACCTGCCAGCCTGTCCTCAAGCATGACCACGCTTCCCCATAACTTGGATGTTATCTGCAAATTTGGCCTGAGAGCTCTTCACTCCCTCATCCAAATCATTGACAAATTTAAAAGATGTTAAAAGATGTTAAAAAGTACTGAACCAACCACCGTCTCGAGGAACGTTGCTGCCCATTTCTTGTCAAGATGACACAGATCCATTCAGTAGGACTCTCTGAGTCCTACCCCACAGCCAGCTTCCTACCCACCTATCTTGCAGTTAAGCCCACAATCTTTCAATTTTCTCATGAGAACATCATGGGATACCAAATCAAAAGCTTTTTGGAAGTCAAGGTATACAATGTATACATACAATGGGTGCACCCATTGTATGCACTGTGCTAATGCTGGTTTTGGCCTGACAAAAACTCTCTCTCTAATACCCTCAGGTGACCTGTCTTAGAGGAACAGGCTGGGATGAACTGCTATGGAGGCCTATGCTAGTGGCTACCTCCATCCACTTTGCTGATAGCCAGAAGACCATCAAACTAAAGGAGACCTAAAGCAACCCTAGCCTGGCACAACTGCAACTCTGCTGTGGACAGGGTTACCAAGAGGACTTCAGGGAGATGGCTCTGCTCATGCCTGTAGGACTGGGTGCTGGTGTCTGCTCCAGATGTGCACCAGGAGCACTTGGCAAGGATCCAAGCCAACATACCCAGGGTCCAGAAGCTACACTCTCAGACACTGCCTTAGCCATGCCCCTTGTGGGGAGGCAGATGCCTTGCCATCAAGAGGGGCAAAGTCTTTGGCGGCTTCAAAAGGCTCCTCACAAGGCCCTTATAACAGCCGTGGGGAGCGTTTTGGGTGACAGGAATGATGATCTGAGGCTCAGGATTTCACGTGACCTGGAAATGCGCCATGGCCAGCCCAGTCCAGCCTAGGCTCTCCATTTCTGTTTCACCTCTCCCTGGCCAGCCAGGTCACACACACAGGCACACCTACACTGTGGCACTGGCTGCCGCTTGGTGCCAGGCAACACTTGAGTATAGTCACTGCACCTTCAAGATGTCCCTGATGAGCTGTAGTGTGCTGACAGCAAGGCCCAAGATGGAGGTGCCGCTAAACTGTGCTGATGGCAAGGCTGCAAAGAGCAGGCCAAAAGCCTTCTCAGGACTCTCCCAGGCCTCAAGCAATGAGCTCAGTTGGCACAAGCCCTGCCCAGTGCCAAACCAGGGCAGCAGGACAACACTGCACCCTATTCATTCAGGCAGCTTGGTCTGCTGCCAAGCTGCTCTCTAGTGCTGTCTCGTTAGCTGCCTGCCTGGGCTGGCTGGAGACAGCGAGGGAGGGAGAAGGCCAGGTTGCTCAGCCAGGGGCCCCAGCCCCCAAGATCATGTGGGAGGTAAGATCGAGAGTCCCGACCCTTGTGGGACAGGCCCAGGGCCTGCTGTGCTCCCCGCCCGGTCTTCATTTGTACCAAGCTTCAACTACCCTCCCCCTGAATAACAGCGGCCACTCTGTAGGAAACCCAGTTTGACTGCCATCCAACCAGAGACTCGAGCCCAGCACAACTGAAAGGGCAGTGAGGGGAACCAAGTCCTCATGGCAGAGCATCTAATGATGCCTGTAGAGGTCAAGAGAAGTCTAGCTATCCCACAGCCCCTCTTGGTGTAACACTCAGTGGCACATGTCAGTCCAGGCACAGACACAAGGCTCTAGATCAACTGACAGCGCAAGCCAGCAAGCACAGAAGGACCTTGTGACCCAGGAGCAGAGTGGCTCACAAAGGAATAAAAGCCAAAGGCTGTTGAGCTGCCGCCTCTCCACAGTCAACTGCCCTGAACAAGTACTACCTGTGGGCAATGTCATGTTTGGTGCTCCCTGAAACCTGAAGTTTTCAGAGCGTCTCCTGAAAGCGAAATCTCCAACAGCTGCAAGGCCTGAGCTGAGGACACTGCTCCAAGGCCATACGCACACGAACCAGGTATCGGGGGTGGGGAGGGGCGGTGGTACAAGTCAAGCTGGCCTGATTTTAAAAAGCTCTGAATACATGACAGACTTGCAAATCCACCTCTGGCTGGACTGAAGCAGTTTTCCCTCATACACTCCAGCATCCACCACCACAGGATGCAGAGCTGTCCCATTAGCGTGCAGCTGGTGCGAGCCACCTATGTGTTTGAGCCTTCCCACTTGCGCAGCCTGACCTAGCTCTCCATGGCAGCTGGCCCCCAGGTTGGTGTTTCTGAGGCAAGGCAAAGTGAGCCAGGCTGCTAGGAGCCTCTTTGTGGCCCCTCTTCATCAGATCAGTTATCCCCTTTTCCTGGGCTTCCCCTGTGAAAAGGTGCCGACAGGATGCTTATATTCTGTAACACCACTGCCTCCAGCAGGACCGGAACGAATCAATACCATTCAGCAAAGGCACCTCAGGAAATCTGGCACCAGACTGAACCCAGGGAATCATATACGTGCTTGTGTTGCATAATCAATTCCAACCTGAGCAGCAACTGGTTTGCTATAAAGGCTCAGAGCTCAGTATATCACAGCTCCCTCTCAACTATTTCCCCCCCCCATTCCCCAAATTACAGCTTCCACAAAAACAGATACACTTTTAGATGCCCAGTCAGTTCCGCAGAATTTCCAAATGGGATTTAAACAATCATACAAAATTACACTTTGCACGAGCAACTTGTCTGGAGCCAGCAGGGACTTTCAAGATCCAAGTTTCAGAGTGTTCTTAACTAGACTATTAATGTTAATAGCAATTTAAGGTGAAGTGGGTAAAGTCTTGGATACTGTCAGCTTGTTGCCCAGTTACTTATTTGGGAGTCATTTAGTGCAGATGGCAAGAACAGACCAGATGACATTTCACATCCTGCTTCTGTGCTAGCATGAGGTTAGTGGGTTTCAGTTACAACTGCTATAGAGAAAGGTTCACAGAAAAGTTTTCACTGAAATCTTGAAATTCACAAGCAAAGTCAAACTGGACTTGCCTGATTCTTGTTATTCCTGGAACTGTTGCACATCACTAATGTTTGGCTGAGCCCCAGAAATCCTTCCAGATTATAAAGAAAAAAAAAATTCAGAAATTATTTTTGGTCAAGACATGTTCGCTTACGACAGTTACCAGGAAACCCAAAATTGTAAAAACTGAAGGAGTGGAAACAAAAACACCTATACTTTCAGTTTCTTTTCTTTACATAGTCCATGACTTTCTGTAGCTAGGTAAGCCTCTCTATTTTCCCCACTTTGCTTGGATCTGGTCAAGATACAATGGGAAAGAAAAAAAATGTTAAAAATATATTACATAAAAAAAGTAAGAGGCCCTGTGACTTCAAAGCCATTTACATTAGCATGACGCATCTAAATCAATGGAAACACCTAAAACTAATTTTAACTCCTATTTTTATTGAAGTGGAGATCCATTCAGCTCTGGAATTTCAAGTTTGTGAGCAAGATTCAATTGGATCACCCAGAACAGAAGAGGGATTTGGAGCCAGCCCTATGCCAAGAACCTTAGGGAGGCATCTCATATAGCTCAGTAACGCACTAACCCATATACACTTTTCCCAGAGGAGATTGGGTGCGATGATTAGAACCGGATAGATCCGTATTAAACAGTGCATAATCCTAAGAAAAGAAAAGATGTCTGCACAGACCCTCAGTGCAGAGCCACAAGAACTCTTCAGAATGCCCAGATGTGTCACAGTCTAGGCAATCCCTACAAATTAAACAATCAAGCAGGTGGCCTGAGAAATACCAAACTCTGCAAATGAATACCAGTTCTTGAAAAGCAGCTCCCTGGGAGCCCGTGGTCAAACACTGTGGCCCCGTCATCCAACAGGCCAGCCTTATTCACCAGCATTTGGACTTTGCAACCTAGATTATCTAGACGGGAGGTTTTTGGAAGTGCTGGAGGAGAGCAGCACCACAATCACTCTGAGGCTGGGGACACAGAGGAATATATCAGCCAAACTAGAACACTCAGAATCTAAAACTGACTCAAACTGGTTC
Organism: Caiman crocodilus; assembly: GCA_030014935.1. NCBI lineage: Eukaryota > Metazoa > Chordata > Crocodylia > Alligatoridae > Caiman > Caiman crocodilus. Next base: position 757,008 of record JAGPOW010000874.1, read on the forward strand.
TAAACTTGGTATCCCCCTATAACTCACTGAAAATCAACCTGTCCAAATGAAGAGAATTCCTCTACTTCCTATATATTTGAACTGCTGCCAATAGCACAGGACATTGCTGTGTCTGCACCACGATGAGTCTTAAGCAGAAGAAAACCTTTTACTTGAGGGCACGGATCAAGGGGATGCAACATGTGCACGCTCACGCTGGGATTCCATAGAAAACTGCAGGCCTTGGCACATGCTTGGTCCTGCCTGGCAGCCTGCCACAAGGAAAAGCAGACTTCAAAAAGGGCTCCTGCTTGTGGTCAGCAATCCCACGAGCCCAGGATCTCAGCACACCAACTCCCAACACGCACCTGGGTCCCCCAACCTCAGAGAAGGACCCTTGCACAACCCCTCACCATTCATGGCACCCAACCCTGCTCCACACTCAAAACTCACACCACCTGCTTCTTACAACAGCTGCAATTCCTCTATAGTCTCAGCTGACAATCTACATAGCCTCTCCCCTCAAAACAGTGAGCACATAGCAAG
>JAGPOW010000874.1:759792-796373 GCA_030014935.1 Caiman crocodilus
GCCGGGCCGGGCCGGGCCGGACCAGACCAGACCGAGCCGACGGGGGGGGGGTGCGGCACTCACGTCGCTCTCCACCTCGATGTCATCGTTGTCGCTCATGCTGCCGGGCCGGGCCGGGCCGGGCCTGCGGGCGCTGCGCTGCGAGCCGAGTCGAGCCGGACCGAGCGGAGCGGGGCCGCGGGCAGCACAACAACAGCAGCCGCAGCAGCCGCCCGCACCGCGCAGCCGCCGCCGCCCCGCGGCCGCCCCTGCTCCGCGGGGACCGCTGGGGGATGGAGTTCGGGCCGCCCGGCCGCCACCTGCGTCTGCCCCCGCCAAACTACCGCTCCCGGAGGCCCCCGCGCAGCCCGGCCCCTGCCCGCTCCCCCGCGCGCCTGCGCAGTGGCCGGCGCAGTGCATGCCGGGGGCTGTAGTCCCGGCGGAGGAGGAAGGGCTCCGCTTCCCAGCAGCGGGGGAAGGACACGTGGATGGGGCGGCGCGGCCCTGCTTCCGCTCGGGTGGGGGGGAGGCGTTGTACGGGTCCTCACTCCCCCCTCGGAGATCCGAGCTCTGCCATAGGAACGTGGGGGACAAGCTGCCTGCATTAGAGGCGGGTGCAGGCGGAGAGCGAGCACACAGGCCCCTCCGAACAGATACTCGGGAGCCAAAGCCTCATCTTTAAGAGTTGCGAAAGACTTGGCCGAGAACCCCTGCGCGCCCTTCCTGTTCACTCACTGCGTGCGGGCGGGAACAGCGGCCCCCAGTGGAGACTCCGCCCGCCCTGCCGGAGCAGAGGCCGCAGTAGGCTGCCTACTGCGGGAAGCCCCGCAAGCATCTGGGGGCACGTGCCCCCTCAGATTGACCTGCATGCGGGAAAAAGCAGCTCCCGCTGCGCACGTGGCTGCCTCCGGCCCAGCCATGTGCAGGGCTGTGCGCACTCACGTGGCACCTGCGGGCCCGCTCCCAGCAGCCCCCGCGGGCTGCAAGCTGCTGGACAGCGCGCTTTCCCGCCCTGAGCGAAGCGCCTGCCGCCCGGGTCGGGGACTGGAGGTTTCCAGGTTGGGACTCTCTCTTCGGACGAGGGGCGGGTGATCACTGCTTACTAGCGGCATGTCAGGTGTTCATCAGGTTGAAGGAGGCAGGCCTGGGTGGTGGTGGGTAACAGTGGTGGTGAGCAAAATCATGAGATGCCCTTGGCAAAGATGGCAGCTTACGGCATGGGCAACTGGTACCTCCTCAGCTGGGGATGGGGGACACTTAGCACAACAGCAGCCAGTCAGTGACCGGGGGTCCCCCTGAGGCCAATCCCGCTAACCGAGGGGAGGGTTCCCTGTGGCTGATCACGCCGATCCAGAAGTGCTGTGCTGCTGGCACTTCTGGGTCAGTGCAACACTTCTGGATCAGCGGGGTGGGCTGTGGTTGGTGCGATTGACCTTGGGAGGACTGCAGGGATTGCTTCTCCTGGCACCCCCACTCCAGCTGGGGCTCTCAGGGTGGACACCAGAGCTCTTGCCTGCCTCACCTGCCCATCACCTGAGCAAGGAGTTGCGCATTTGGTTGGCCAAGTTAACTGTAGTACCAGAACAGGCTTCTCTAACATTTCATGATATGATTGAAAAAGAGCGTTGTCCACTGTTGGTATTAGAGCTGCACCAATACATCAGTCCAGTATTGGATTGGCACCAATATAAAGAAACCTGACTGTATTGGAAATTGGCTTGATGTAGCCAATAAATGCACAGCATGTAGGTAACAAGGAGCACAGCTCAGTAGCAAGGAAAGCTGCATGTAGCTGGTAAGTCTGTTGTAGTGGAAGGGGCGTGGGCAGATCAAGGCCCCCATGGTGAGGGAAGGAGTGGGGCTGCAGCAGGTGCTGCCCAGCTGGGGCAGGGTGGGGTGTGGGACGCAGCTGGGACTCGTCGGGGGTGCAAGGATGGGGAAGTGGCTCCCACCACTGCATGCACCCCAGGAAGGCATGGGTGGGACTTGTGGCCCCCTGATCAGGGCAGGCTGCAGCTCTGGGCTGGGGCCAGGGCTGCACTGGGCTCTTCCCAGTGGGGACTGGGCTAGGCTGCACTCAGGGTGGGGAGTGTTGCTGGGAGGGGGGTTGAGTGGTTATGATGAATTTTGGGGTGGCTGCAGCTCTGCCCATCCGCCATAGCTGCCATTGTCTAGCCCAGCCCTTGCTGGGAAAAGCCAGGCACAACCCCGGCCTGCAGCTGCAGCCCACTCTGCCCGGCCCCACACAGATCTGGGGGCACATGCCCCCCATGCCCTCCCAGGGTGTGTGCAGCAGCAGGAGCTGCCCCCACCCTCCCTTCCTGTACCTCCCAGATGAGCCATGACTCCCATCCCGCACCCTGCCCTGCCCCAGCCCCACTCTCTCCCTCCCTCCACACAGGGGCCTTGATTTGCTCCTCCATGCCCCTTCCCTCCCCACTCCCCTTCCACCACAACAGACTTAGCAGCTGGACCCGGCTCTTCAAGCTGCCTAGCTGCGTATTGGAAATTGGATTGGTATCGACTGATATGCCTCCTTAAAAATCGGCTATTGGTATTGGCCCCAAGAAGGTCCATCAGTGCACCCCTAGTTGCTATGGTCAGCATGGCATGGACTCAGGACTGACTCGAGAGAAGCCGCACACAGGGCTGAACTAATCCTTTAGTGTTCCTTACGCAAATAAACTCGTGAGCCCCAGGTTGGTTGAGATCATAGCCACAGCAAAGCAGGCAGAGGGGAAGGGAGGCAGATGGGGCTGTTTGCACTGCTGCCGTGGAGGAAAGGATCGAGGCCCCTGCAGCCCGGGGCCCTAGGCATGTGCCTAATATGTGTTAATCCGGCCCTGATCACACAAGTCTTTGTCAATGGCAGGGCCAGAAGAGAACACCTGCAATTGTGGAAACCATTTCCACTAGGAGTGTTTCTCAGGGTTCCTGTGAGTCAGACTCAGCTCAGCAGCCTGTATGACAAAAGATGGTCACCCTTCAGGCCTTTTATTCTGCTTCCAAATAGATTGGCGTAGCACAGGTTTCATGTCACAGTCACTCTCCCTTTGTCCCAGCCAAGGTATTCTGATAATCCCATCTCCTCCCTTGGGATTGTGCTGCCTGGCCATCACTGGGCCAGTAACTCCTGTTACTTGCTCTGGCCCAGCTTTTGCTGGTTTATATGAGATCCAAGTGATTTCCTAGGCATCACCTCAACCCTATCTTCTCTGCATCTGCTGGGGGCCAGGTAGCTAGTCACAAGTGGGATGAGGCCCAAGTCCTTTCAAGTGCCAGCTGTCCTGTGCTCAAAATCCATCTGCAGAAGCAGGAAGTAGAAGCATACAGACAGATGCCACCAAGCTGTGCAGAGTAGAAGCAGGTCAGCTCTGCAGCATCATCCATATCATTTCGTAGCTTAGGTAAGGCAGCAAATTATGTATCTGGGGGAGCTGAGCTAGCTGGGGAGTGCATCCTGGATGACAATGATGTTGAAATAGGATCAGATAACCTCAGGGGCAGATCCAGGATTTGGCAAAGTGGGGTGCAAGAGCAGCCAGCTGAGCACCCCCCACTCCCAGATTCTACTCCCACAACCCACCTGTTGGGGAAACAGCACTGTAGGAGCCTCTGGGAGCATTTTAAAGGTCCCAGGGCAGGTGAGCATCCCCCAAACTCTCCTCTTCTTCTCCCTCCAGTCATGCTGCCTTCTCTGCTGTTGGCATGGGGGTGAGGGAAAAGCTTCAGAGCTGCTCTTGCCCACTCCTGCAGGGCTATGCAGAGGCTGGGCTTAGCTGAGAACAGCAGTGGCAATGTGGGGGGTGTCCAATTTCCCAGGCCCCACAAGAGCAGGGGAAGGAAGCTGCTGTTGCTGTCACTGCCATAGGTGAGCCCAGCCCTCTCCCATACCCCAACAGTCCAGCTGGAGTAGACAGGAGCAGCTCTGAAGTTTCCCCCACTGCCAGAACAGCAAGGAAATGCAGCAGTAACTGGCTGCTTTCCCCAGACTGGCTCTAGCAGCACTGTTCAGGCCAAAAGGGGGTGGTGGGATATAGCCACCCCACTGCACCCCCTCTGTATCTGCCCCTGAATAACCTCTGAATGGGATCTGATGGGGCAGCTGGGACCCAAGCATGACTGTTGGGTGTGAAATGGAACAGAAGTAGAGCTTGAGGCTGTTTTGGGGAGGGGAGGGGGAAGTTGGGGAAACAGTTCCTGAGCTCTTGGTGTAGTGCTAGTGTTTGCACTGCATGCAGGAGACTGGAAAAGACCTACAAGGAGACATGGAGGCCACCTCTGAGCACAGACATAAGATCAGATTAGCAGTGTGTGGGGGCTTCTCATGGAGCAGCCAACCTGCGGCAACAGTCCATGTGCCTGCAAATTGTAGCAGGGTTCCCCTAACCCTTGCTGCTAAGAGAATAAGAAGGCAGTGTTAGAGGGCTGCAATCTGATGGGTGGTTAAGGCAGGGATAGCTAGAGAAGAGTAAACAGGTATATAAAGAACTGGATAGACTGCAGTAGATAGGAGCAGGCTAAGTAATAAACTAAGCAGAAACTCCTGGGTCAGTCAGATGTCATGTGACTGCAAGGGGTGGAATGCCAGCATGTTAAAAGCCTAGCTCCAGAGCTAGAAGTTGAGTCTAGCCTTGAGTTGTGGGATGGGAAGGGTTTTTGAGAATACAGGGTGTAATAAGGGACCCCAGGCAACATGGGTACTGTGGGAGGCTAGAGAGCAGGTGGACTGAAGGCAAGAAGTTGCTGGGCCCCAGAGGCTTCATATAATGGTGTGGAAACAGTCTAGTTACATATTTGCTTTCCTTGTTTAACTAGAGTTCTTAATCGTAGTTCCAGTGCCAGTGGAGGTCATGGTCAGGGTGCTGGGAAACCACTCTGTTATAAGGGGCTAAGGCCAGGGTAGAGCCCTACAAGGGTCTGGGGCCTGATGGGCTATTTGGGGCCGAAGCCCAGTAGCTTAGAATCTGAAGGTAGTGTGGCCTTGCAAGGCTGGGGACTTGGAGAAGGGGGTGTCTTAAACCTGTATAGGGCTGGAGAGCCTGGTGAAGGGAAGAGGGTGACACCTGTGAGGCATGTTCATAGTTGGGGGTGGGGTGAGCAGGAGGGTACAACTACTGCCTCAAAGGTGATTAGGCCCAGGAGGCCACTACTAGAGCCTGTAAGGCCATAATTGGGGCCAAGAGTATGCAGTGCTAGTGAGACTGCTTGCAGAGGCTTGAGCTCTGGGGTCAAGGACCAAGAGACTAAATAAAAGGAGTCCTGGGCAGAGTGGGAAACTGAACCTGAAGATGAGCAGGACCGGGTGAGACATCTCAAAGGTCACAAGTGCTGAGGGTAGTCTCTCAGCTGGATAATCATATCTTCCATCAAGGCAGGGCAGGCAAGAAAGCAGGGTGATTCCCTGGGAAGCCAGTGAGGCAAGCAGGATGAATGGGGATGCTGTAGCTTATCCAGGGGCAGCACGAGCAGTCTTTCCACAGTGGGGAGGGTCCAGAGAGCAGAGGCTTCTCACCAAGGGCCAGGCATTTGTCCCCTCCTAGCTGTGTGTCACCTTGATGCAGTTTCTGGAGCTGAGAAGACTCACCACTGTATGGTGTTGCTGCATCCCGCTGGCTTCACTTCTTGAGAGATCTGCCGCAACCCAGCCAGGGGGTCAAACTAGAAGCAGGGGTCTGTGAGAAGGCTTTTGCGCTGGCTTCTTGTGTAGGAATAGCACTCATAGAGAAGTTAAATTGGAAGGGACCTCTGGAGGCCAGTTAGCCCAGCCTGAGGCTTTCCAGATTATTACATACAAGTGCTTGTCTGATCTATTCCTAAACTAAACAATCAACCATGTTGCACAGTGACAAGGCATATTACACCAAGAGCATCCTACCCTGCCACTAGTAAAGGTGGGGGATGAAAAGTGTTGGACCAGATGTGCAGCACTGTCTTTCATGGCCCTGAAAGCTCTGAATCTGTGTTGTGTAGGAGGAAATGTTGACCTGGGACTAAAGTGAGGGCCCCGGGATAGGCACAGCCTAGGTGAAGATGTCTGGGACAGTAGAAGGGGGAGGAAGATGGCAAGCTCTGTAGGGGCTTCTGAGTGGGAGAGAAGGGCTTGTCTTCTTTGTGGAGGCAAAGGACCTTGTGCGTGTCTGTGCTGAGGTAGAGCTGTGCAGGGACGGTGTTGTGGGGCAGCTGTACAGGCAGAAGTTTTTTTGTGGGGGAGGCAGCAGCCAATAAAAGGGTTATTCCTTTCCCCCCCAACCCATTGAAAAAGATGTCAGCCACAGGTGGATGGGCTTGGTACAGTGCTCCCCCCAGCTGTTGGAATAGTGTATTCAGCTCTCTCCCTGCCTTCGAAAGGTGGGAGTCAGAGCCTCCCTAACCCTTGCTGACAGCTTTTCCGCAAGCCACTGCCACCCAGACCCTGTGGCTGCGGAGGTGGATTAGAGCACTGAGATTTCAGCAGGGGCGGAGAAGTCTTTCTCCCGTCTCATCTTGGGCTCAGGTGAGAGGTCTTAGACATGTACAATCCCTTGGTGTTACACTGCTCTGTCCAAAGGCTGGCCAGTCTGGCTCCGTGCTTTACTGACATAGGCCTATTGAAGGGAGCTTAACATGGGGTTACAGTTGTTTCTACAGCACACGGGTCATTACCTGTTGCTGAATCCCATTAAAAACTTTTGGAATATAGGCCATGGCACCCTGTTAGCCCTCTGTCCTCCAGCTCTGGTTATGTTTTTGCCTGCTGAGGTAGTTTCCAGTTCAACCCACCCCAGTGTTGCCAGCTTCCTGGGAACTGCCTGTTTTTCTTCAAGCTCCATTTCACAGAGCAATGCTCATTACAAGGCAGTTTCTCAGCTGTGTGACAGTTGGAACACGTATCCCCGGCATCAGGGAGGTCAGTGAAGGGGTGGCCAATGTTTTTGGCAGGCGTGCTGGAAGGTAGGCATTCTCCTCTCTGCCTCTTCTCATTACTCTGATTCCCCACCCCCCTGGAGAAGTGGGGAAGGGGGAGGAAGGACAGGACTTCAGACTAATACTGCTAACTGCCTCTAGTAAAAGTGCAACAGAGGGCACAAAACTTTAGACTGGTGTAAGTCCCTGCTCTCTGGGGCACCCCTGTTTAAGTTGCACCAGAGCACCTACTTGTCTGTCTGCTCACCTAGTCCAGGGATGCTCAACCCCCAGCTCATGGGGGTTTGATCATCTGATCAGTCAGCACGGGACCAGAAACTTGGCGGTGGGGAAGAAGGCCAGTCATAATTGTCGCTTTTCCACTGCTGGATTTCTAGACCCTTAGGGAGCCCTGCAAGGCAACATAGTCAGATGCACTAGATGAGGTGTGTCAGGCCTGGGATCCACTCTCAGGGCCAGAAGGTTTAACACCACAGGCCTAATCAAGTCCGTACCATGATAGTCCTTTGCTCATGCATAATGGCCCTTCTGTCATCTAGTGGCAAGGTATAGTACTAGCACCTAATGCGGGCAGCTAGCTTGGGAGAGTTGGTTGTGTAGCTCCGTGCCATTGAGTGTATGTAGTAGAATCTGAAGTATATTGCCCCGTGGTAAATACGTTGTGTGTCCACACCTTAAGCTAGTGCAGCGCTGTCTCTTGGTGCAGACTGGCCCACTCAGAGATTCCTCAGGCTACTGACAATTGTGACTGAGCGGACCCAGCTTTTCCAGTTGAGGTAGTGGAGGTAATGACATCGGTCCTTGGCTCTAAGGATCCACAGGGGTGAGGGTGCCTCTTTGGGAGAAAATCCTCCAGCCTTTTCCTCCTGCTTTCTGCTCTGCAGGGTCTATTACCAGCTGTTTGTACTGGTGCTGCATAAGAACACCTACCAGAGGCTCATGCTGTGTTGTGCCAAGCCCTGTGTCAGCACAGAGCAAGGTGCCTGGCCTTTTCACAGAGGGTGTAAAATCAGGCTGTAGGATTCATGCTGAGACTTGCATCACAGTCCAGAGCTGCTGTGGCCTCATTGGCTATGATGTTGCAAGGCACATAGGACACCTGTGCTGCCAAAGGAGTGCACAACTGCACTTGGGAGTGTGACCAGGACCCTTTTGGACAATCCCCAGGAGCCTGGGTAAGCTGCTTCTGGTTCAAACCAAGTCTCCCTGCTCTTCCTTTGCTCTGGTTAGGGTGTACCTGACACACCACTTCCTTCCAGTACCAATCACTGTATGTGCCCCTGCCCCCCCTGCAAGTCATGCCCTCCAACTGGTCAATTTTTACCCAGATAATGAAACTGCAGAGGTACTGTTGCCCCAAACATGCACAGGCTGGCTCTGTAGCTGTGGATAATGCTGCAGGCACAGAATGGTGTGAGGGAGACTGCCCCTATCCCTTCATTCATCCCAGTTTACAGGCCTCTCACTTCCCCTGCTGGAGTGTTGGCTCAGCACTGCAGGCTCCCTGGGGTGTACTCTGGGTACTGCAGCCCTTCCTGATTCTTGCTTGTCACACCCAAGCTACCTTTTGTGCAGCATCCCCCATTTGCCCATCTTATCGCCTTGCTATACACCTGATTTGAATCCTATTCAGCCTGGCCTTGGTATCCTCATCACTCTGGATACTATGTCCTTCAGCATCCAGGGCCCCAGAGGAGCCAAGATGCCCAGGCCCTGAGCTGCTCTTTAACAGCTCTGGTCCCAAAGTCCTGTAATTAATTGCTCATTGAATGTTGTGTTTCATTTCCCAGCTGAGCCATAACTCTGCAGCATCCCTGCCAAACCCCAGGGGGTGGTGCTGGCCCTTTCACATCAGGAAGCAGCCAGCCTTGTGATCTTAGACCTAGCATTAGCCCAGCTCAGTTCCCTTCTCTACACCTGAGCATCTGTATAGGATGCCCAGGCAAGTCACTTAGGCCCCGCTTCCCAAGTTATTAGGGGTCATCATCAGTGTTCCTGGGTGCTACAAGGCATAATTCCTGCTTCTAATGGACTGCACACCCCAGAGCTAGGTGCCCTTATGGTACGTGCCCAGAGAGTCAAAACCTCCCAGCTCCTGGAAGCGGCTTGTCATCCCCAAATGGACTCCAGCATGCATATACTTGAACAGCCAGCCTAGCCAAGGCCCATGCTTCTTTCTGCTAGCATCTGCATGGAAGCTCAGCTCTGGATTCTTCCTGGAAAGTGGTCCCCAAGTCCAGGTCTTCTGGCTGTGTAAAATGAGAACAATGAAGTCCATGCTCCCCTACAGCAGCTGCTGCCTGGTGGTGAGGGCAGGCTCTTGGGCCATGGAGAACATGGTGGAGGTCCAGTGCTTTCTGTGGCCTCATGTCCAGCTACGTTTGTCTCCCTGTGCCTAGATGCCCATTTCCCACTGGGGCAGCGAGATCATATACAGACCTATGGAGCTATTGCTACTAGGCCCCATCCAGGTCAGCCCCCTTCTGTGATCTGGAGCAGAAAAGCGAGTCCAATCTGTATTCTGCTCACCAAGATGGGAACCTTCCCTTTGTTACCTGGATTACAAGTAACCTGGCTGTTTAGCTACTGATAAGCGGCAAGAGAGATCTACAGCTCGATCTTTTGTAGCTTACACCCCAAAAATACAAACACAAGTACATATCTCTGAAAATGTATCTGGCTACCCATAACAGTACAACATAGATTCTTACCTGTAACAGCGGGAGAGACTTAAGGGAGGAAAGGCATGCTGACTGGTAGTAGGTCATCTTGACTTTGCTGAATTCTCCAAATTTCCATCCAGCCTATATTCTGTATTTATAGATAGCTTATTCTAATAAATATTCTCGGATTGGTTTTATTTACACTTCTTTGTTTCACTGAAACTTGGGATTGGATTGAACAATTCGCTCATGAACTAAAGTGTCAATTAGTTGGGATTTATGTCCTTGGAATGCTGCTTGTTACTGTCTTGTTTTCTCTTCACCTTAGTTTATGGTCTTCATTGACAAGGTTGCTTTGTTTTTACAACTTATCGAAAAAAAAAACTTTCCAAAAATACATTATTGCAAACTAACATCTAATTTGGTTATGTCAATAACTACTAGCCATCCGTCTCGCAAGACAACACAATTGCGCCAAGCGAGGCATCAGCTTGCTGAACATCTGTGGGTATAGCTGTAGAGCCCAGTTCTTGAATGACAGTCCCTTCTCCACATGTGATGTTCGTTTTAACAATTCTGAATGCGGTATGGGGTTCTTTCTGAGGTTTCTTTTCTCCTCTGCATGTTGGGCTCTTCTTTTCTTAAAAGTCTTCATTTCATGCATAATAGATTGTTTCCAGGTGCTTTGATCTTCAGCAGTCTTCTCTCAGTTATCTAGCCTGATGTTCAGTGCCTTCACAGCTTTCTTGAAAGCATCTTTGAACCAGATATAAGGATGCCCACATGGTCTTTGTCCTGTAGGTTCTCCAGACAGGAGATTCTTGGGTATATGGCCATCATCCATTCTTCATGTATGACCAGGGCTTCAAAGTTGATGCTGAGGAGAGGATGGATGCTCAGAATGTTGGCAAGTTCTCAGACCTCCCTGCAGGCAACTTGGTCCTGCCAGGAAATTTCTCAAATGCAGCAAAGGCAGTAGCGTAAGTGGAAGCTGTTGAAGCACTTGAGTAGATCATGTGGTCCAGGATTTGCCACCATACAGAAGGGTGTTCATATTGCAAGCATGATATACTTTGACCTTGGTCTTAACATTCAGTTTCCTGGTGTTCCACACTGATTTAATCAGCATGCTTATACTAACTGACGCTTTGCCAATACAGGTATTCAGTTCAGCCTCAAGAATCAGGTTGTCAGTAACAATGGAACCAAGGTACATACATTTACTTACAACATACAGTACGTTTTCACCTATTGCAACTGTGGTGGTGAGACAGTGTTCCAGCTTATAACACTGGTCTTCTTGATGCTGATTATAAGACCAAACTCTTGGCTGGCACAAGTGATGCAACTGATGAGGCTTTGAAGGGCTTCTGTGTGGACTCTCAGTACAGGGTCACCAGCAAACAGCAGCTTACACATCAGAAAACTTTCTACTGGATACTAAAAATCATGGTTTCAATATAGACATTGGTTTCATGACACATTACAACCTGCCTGGCATTTGATTCACCAGGTACCTGCCTGACAGCCTCTTTTCTACCTTGTACTCTATCACTGTCCTGTCTCCCTTCAGCCTTTTTTTCCCCTGCTCTCTTCCCTCCCTCTGCTTCACCTCTCTGCCTCACCTTTTGTCTTTCTAATTCTACCTATAGGCAACCCTCACCATTCATGGGGGATACGTTCTCATATCCCTCATGAATGGCAAAATCTGCAAATAAGGCACTGTGTTCATGAACACAGTACCCCTGCTGGCTGGTGGAGGGGGCACGGCGGTGGTGATGGGAACCCAGCGGCAACAAGCTATGTGCTCCCGAGGAGCTCCTGTAAGTGTATAAAGTGTATTTAAAATGTGGGTTTGGCATTTGTGAATATTTGAAACTGCGAATGCCAAACCCGCAAATAGCGAGGGTGTCCTGTATTTATATTCTCACTGACATGAAAGAAGCTAAGTGTGGCAGGATGGATATCTTGGCGTCTCAGAACAGCAGAGACTTTCCATGCCTAAAGAAGGGTGATTGCACCTGAAAGCTTGCCAGGAAATATTTTTCAACTACTCAGTTGGCCTAATAAGAGATACCACATCTTCTCAAAGAACCTTGCCTACCTAAGTCCTTAGACTAACATGGCTACAACCAAAAACTCAGAGAACTTTCTGCACTTTAGTCTTTGCTTTAAGCTGAGGTATGCACACAATCACTGCCAGCTTGGAGCTGATGCTGGAACTGTTGAGCCTGGCAGAGCTGTTTTCAGCCTGCTCCCTACTTGCTGCAGCTGCCCAGAGCCTAGGCGGGCTACAAACAGCTGCTCTGGGCTCCGGAGCCCCACCATCAGCTCTGTGCCAGCAGCTAGGGAGAAACTGGGGTTGTGCTGCCTTCGGCCCCTCCCCATCACCTGCTCCAAGGTGCGTGTGCATGCACCGGTACAGAGCTGATGCCAGAGCCTGGCGCAGCTGCTTGCAGCCTGCCTGCTGCAGCCAGCCCCAGCTCTGGGTAGCTGCTGCCAACCATGGAGCTTGGGCTGCTTGCAGCAGGGCTTGCAGCTTCCCAGCTGCCTGCTGGGAGCAGCCTGGGCTCTATGGTTGGCAGAAGCTATCCAGAGCTGGGGCTGGTGGTAGCATACCAAGCAAAATGGCCCTGCCTGCCATGCTCAGCATGCGTGCTGGGGTTGCCGAACCCTGCTTTAAAGGTGTGCGAGGTGAAACATTGAACACCAACTACCAGTTTACTACTCCTACTAACATTTTTAAATAAAGCTAAGATATAGTATATTTCAATCATCTAATTTAAGGTCTTTTTTAATTTGATCTCACTACTGTTCAGCTGGATGTGCCAATTACTTCCTTTATTTTGACCAAGCTGGTTGTCATGCCTGCAGTTTCACTCTGTGATCACTCAAACAGGCCTCACAGGCCTTCTACATAAGCCACATTTCTGCAATTTGGCCTAGGTCCCTTAAAAATGACCAAGGCTGGCAACACCTGGCTGCTGTCAGGAAAGGCTGCAGCTGGCAAGGTAGGCATCTCCCTGCCACTTAGTGGGCTTTGGCTCAAGATTAGGCTTCAGGCAGTTTGTTAGATGTAGGGCTGCACCTGCAATTTGCCCACATCCCAGCAAAGTCACTGTCCCTAAAGCTAGGTGGTAGGGAAGGCACAGCTTGGAGAAGAGTATGTGTCTCAGGAGATTGCTCAAAGCAAAACGGTGGTGAGTCCTGAGGTCCCAGAGTAGGAGAAGCTTTCCCCCTTCCAGCACAAGAACACTGCTGAACACGCACATTCCTAGGGCCACCAGGGCCTGAGAATCAGGGCTGAGTCAGCGTTTGAGGGATGTGGCAGTAACCTGCCCCTCACAATGGTGGCCAAGAGAGCATGTTCCATTTCACACATTTTGGATGGAATGCCATTGACTTCCCTTGCTGATGCACATCACGAGAGAGGTTGGGGATGGGCTATGGGGTCTGCACACTCCCCCTAGGATGCTAGGTGCAAATCCAGGGCCTGGTTTCTCTGCTAAATTTCCCACATGCCCAGGCCAGTCTGTGGAAATAAGTGTGATCTTCAGCTGGTAGTGTCCGAATGACCTGATGCGTATGCGCAGTGCTAGCAGCTCTGAATCAGATCTTTATTGGGGGAGGGAAGTGCCTTTACAGTGTGAAGTAGGATACAACCAAGTTCAGGGGGTAAGCAGACTTCTCATCTATCCTTTCCTGGCACCAGGGCCTCAGCCTACAGCAGGGTGGGCAATTGAGTGGAGGGCCACTTACTGAGTTTTGGCAAGCCAGTGAGGGCCACATGACAGGCAGCCCAGATAGAATGACTTTGCAGGCTGCATCTGGCCCACGGGCCGCATTTTGCCCACCCCGGCCTACAGGCTGAAGTACTTCCCTGCTTCCTAGAACAGGATGAGGTTCCCAGCAGCAGAAATCTTAGCTCCTCTGCTGAGAGATGGGGCAGTGGAAAACTAGTGCCCAGCTTGGGACACCACAGTAAAGATGGCAGCCAGGCCTCTGGTGCTCTTTCAGAGGGCATGGCTCAGCTGCAGGGTCTTGGGACCTGACACCAGTAGACAGTGCTTTCCAGGCCCTTTGTCTGAGCCTTGTCCTGCCAGAAATGGGGAGTAGCAGGCTGTGAGAACTGGCATAATTTGAACTGGCACTGATAATCCACCACGGATGGTTTCTTACTCAGGGCCAGTCATACTGTTTGATGTGGGGGAACCCTTAGTACAGCCACACACACAACCACATATGTAGTACCAAACCCCAACCCCATTGTACCCCAGCCAGGGCAGAAGCAGATAGGCTTCCTCTTCTGTATGCCCACTGCCCAGGATCCCCCACTTGCCCCACTGAGAATGCTGTGAGCAGCTCAGAGTCCAGGCAAAATCTGACGTGGGCCTGTGAAAGCCAGGTCCAGCTGCTGGCATTACCATGACCCAGGGCAAGGAGAGCTATGGGGCTGAGCTAATGGCAACTCTGGGCTCCTGATTATGACTACTCCCTCTGATCAGTTTGGAAGTGCCTCAGGGGCCCTCAGCATGGTCTGACCATAGTAAGGGTACTCCCACGGCCAACAGGGTAGAGGGCTGTGTGGCCATCTAGCACCAGGCCCTTCTCCATGTACACAGCCAGGGGTGAAGAAGCAGCAGAGCCTAGAGTTGGGGCAGCTCCTACCCCAAGTGATCTTCATCTTCCTCCCCAACGGCCTCTTTGTCGGCACAGTCCTGGTGGTGCTGTGGGCCACAAGGCTGCTCCTGGGAGCCTTCGCCATCACTCTCGTGTTCCCGCTCGCTCTCAGAGCCTGTCTCATCTGAGTTCTCAGCTTCCAAGTAGCGGTAGCCTCGCACCTTGTGACGTGGCTTGGGGATCTTTGGCATACGGTACTGGATGTGGCGTGCAACCTTGTACTCCATCCAGCCATAGGACAGCACGGACACCAGAAGAGTCATCAGCATGATGGACAGCTTGGCCTAGGTGAGCAGAGAGTACTACTGAGTGAGGGCAGGGTGAGGCCTGGCCACCCCACCAGCTAGCTTGGCTGCTCAGCTCAGTTGGATTGCAGCTTGCTCCAAGTCCTAGAAAGGCTGGAGCTGGGCCCAGCATTGGGGCTGGGTCAGACAGGTCTAAGGTAGCTGCAACTTTAGTTTTCTGGTAGCACTTTCTTGAACCCCAGACATCAGTACCCTCCATCCGGTCCCCTCAGGATCCCACCGCACCCCCTGGGAACCCTGGGTTGTAGCAATCCTAAACTCCACACGCCCATGACCACTCCCTGTTGGACAGACTAGAGGCCCTGTGCCCCGAACACTGTTTTGCTGTCCTCTAGCCTATTCGACAGCCCCTGCCAGCTGGAAATTGCTTTTCTGCCCTGCTTACCTTCATATGGAGCCCTGCCCACAAGTACACAACGAAGATGGCCAATGCCTGCCACCAGTGGTAGATGGTGAAGATTAAGTCCTGTCGCTCTTTGTCCTCATACAGCATCCCTAGGAGAACTGTGGATGGACAGACAACATCAGCCAGAGCCTCCTTCCTGGCCCATCACAGGGCTGGGAGCTTCCTGCTCTGGCACTGGGCTGGCTGGCTCTCTTCAGAGGCAGAATCCTTCTGGATTTGCTCCAATCCTACCCCACCGTGCCAGCAGGCCCTTCTAGGGCTGAAATTGGGACTGCTCCCAGCTGGGATGTGGCTAAAATGGCAGGGTCAGAACTCTTGGCAAGTCCCATGGACTCCTGGAGGTGTGGAACTGGTCCCAGTTGGCCAGGCTTGTCAAGCAGGGTAGAGAAGCATCTGTGGTTAGAGCTGGAGTTCAGTATGTGGTTGGGGGGCACTCCCTCTGCAATGGGAGGAGGGGTTCAGTGGAGGGTCTGGAGTGTGCTAGGGGAGCACAGGTACAGCTGGGGTGCTGCCTTGATAGGGGTAGGCTGGCATATGTAATATGGCAGTGATGGGAGCTATAAGAGGGGAGGGAGAGTCTAGCCTACCCTGGGGATCCTGCCTGAACCCAGCCATTCCCTACTCACTGCTGAGGCCGGTCTTGTTCAGGGCACTGCCAAGCCCCCAGAGGGCAGCCACAACGTAGAGCAGAGGTGCTTCAGCCAGGTCCCGGGGCATAGGTGCCCAACAAAACAGGCTTATCAACAGGATGGCATGAACAATGGCTCCAGTCAGGAGCACGGTGTGGCGCGGCAGGCGGAGCATGGAGAGTGCCAGGCTGGAGCAGGCCGAGGCTGAGAAGCCGTATGCCATGAGAATGTAAGCCAGGTTCTCCAGCCCAATGGCACAGACACCATAATTCTAGGAGGGGATTGCCAGAGCATGGGAGAGAGGGAAATAACTGTTAGCACAATGTGATACAGTCAGGTCCACCTAGAACCCTTCAACACACACATGGTGACCCTACCCTTCCAGCTGTATGCTTAGCTCCTGCCAGGGTGCACTCTCCCATTTCTTTGCTGTGCCCTACCCTGCCCAGCCCTCCCTGACACAGTCCCAATCCACACCCTGAAGGCACTGGGGAGGTGCCCAATCATACCAGGGAAAAGCCAGTGCAGACAAAAAGCACTTCAAAGCCACTGTAAATGAAGAAAGGGAAAAGGTGGCGCAGGCGGTAGTCCCGCATGTGCTTGAAGGGCAGCTGGAAGATGTTACCCCAGCCAATGCTGCGCAGGTCAATCTCCTCTGTGGGGCGGTAGGCAGAGCCACACAGGATCAGCACCTGTTGGTGGAAGCGGTGAACACAGGGAGTGGCGAGCTGGAAGGAGGGGGAAAATCTGCCAGCTCTTCCCCCACTTGTTGGGGCAGGGAGGCAGCCTGACTGAGGCAGACCTGCTGTTTGGCCTCTAAGGGATATGATGGGAAGGAGACAACAAGGTTGTGGTTTGGGTAGTGCTGGATGGACCTGGGATGCCATCCTGGCAAGGTGCAGGTAGCAGGCCAGGACATGCCCAGGCAAAGAAGTGGGCAATGCCAAGGTCATCAAGCAGGACAGCTGGCTAGAATCAGAGTCAAATCAAATCAAATGAGTCTAGGGTGGGGGAAGCACTAGGTCAACCAGAACTGAGGGACCCGCCTCCCACCAAAAATCACTGGATACTGTCAATGCTGCCACAGCATTTCTAACCCACTGCACTATGAAGCAGGATGCAATATAACAGGGAGTGATACCACTCCTTCTCCAGGGATGCCCAATCTCTAGTCTGTGCCATGAGGGTGGAAAGGGAAGACCCCACTCATCCTCCCATCCGTACCATAAGCATGGAGAGGAAAGCCACAGCCATGAGGACACTCTCCACCACAATGAGGTTGATGCTACGTGGCAGGCCTTGCAGCACAGTGGTATTGAAGCCTGGAAGCATCCCTTTGCTCAAGGTGCCTAGGGGAATGAGGCAGTGTCAAGGACCAGACCACCTGTAGGGGCACTCTGGGAGCCAAGCAGGAGCAGCTGAGAGCCCCAGCTACAGGAGGGAGTGAGCCAAAGTCTGGGACCCAGGATGGGGCAGGAGGGCTGCCAAGGTGTTTGTATTGGCAACAGAAATGAGATGGTGCAAATGGTAGACAACAGCTGGGCAGGGGTGCAGAGAAGAGGGAATGGGGCATGAGGGCTAACAGCAGGAGGCTGGGGGGTGGGGTAGGGTGGGGTGGAGGGCAGGGCAGCAGCAGTATGGTGGCAGGGAGCCAGTGTGCACTAGCTGGGTACTGCCATCTGCCTGAACACTCACCACAGCTCTGGACATTGGAGAGTGTGTGGTTCAGGTCATACAGGAATTTGTTCAGGAAGAAGACCATGGGCATCTGGGCGCAGACAAAGCTCAACTACAAATGGAGAGTTGGGGCCATCAGGACCTGCACACTCATCTTGCCCCACTGCGCTGTGCTGGCCCAGGAGTTCCCGGCGCTGTGGAATAGCCAGGCATCCTCCACACTTCAGCACAGGAGGCCCCGGGCTGTCACACAGTCCACAGCATTCACCATCCCACCAGGAATTCAGGGGGCCCCAGGCATTCCCATGACAGTTTGCTGCGTTGGTTACACCAGAGTTCCCACTTCTCTGCAAACTGCAGCCATAACCCTTACCCAGTCCTGCACCCAGCTCTACCCAAGTCCCACCGTGCATACAGATAGCTCACATGGAAGCAGCCATAGAAGATGGTCTGGAAGACAATGATATAGGAATTGTAGGCTCCATGTGGTGCCCGGTGCTGCTCCTGCACATGTTCCTCCTTGTAATTTACGTATTCATAGTACTTCTGTGCCATCCTGCCAGAGGTGATGCCCAGAGCAAGATCAGCAAAGCTAGGGCTCCCAGAGGCACTCATCTTGGATCCCACACAGTGCTGAGAGCGTACATGTCCTCTGGTGCCCCACTCTTCCTTCCCCCTCTTACAGTCTCCCAGGGAAAACCCCACACTACAGCTCCCACCCTCCAGAAACATCCCCATGCCCTCACTACAGCAGGAACACCCCCAGCTTCCTACCCAGCTTCCTCTCCCAAGGAACACTCCCATGCCACACTACTCTTCCTGCTACATAAGGACTCCCAGGAAACAGGGTGGAGACAAAAATGGTTTTCAAACAGTTATTTCACTTAAAAAAAAAAATCACACTTTTTGTTTTGTTGTTTAAACTGAAAGGTCTTTTTTCTCTCTCTTTTTTTTAAAAAAGAAAAAAAAATTAACATCTGAGAAGAAAGGATTTTTCCCTTAGCCAAAAATAATCTTTTTTATCTCTATCCAAAGAAATATCACCCACAAAAATATTTGCCTCTTGCACATTTCCTGGACCATCACAGCTACATCACTCCAACACTGCCAAAGCCAATTAAAATGAAATCTGAGACTTGAAGACAAGATGCATTAAAGGTTTAAAAATTATAGTCTCCTAAAATATTTAAATAAAATTATAAATAGGCCAAATCCATGGCTCAGAATAAACTAAAAGCAAGGAGGCAAAATCTACTAGCTTTGGAAGTCTAAAGGGCAGCCGAAGACCATCTCAGGCAACCATCTCATTTTCAAGAGAGTTAGGCAGGCAGGCAGTTAAGTTCCAGTCACTTTCACTTAGGCCTACTTGAATATTTTCCCATACTAACATGGAATAGTTGATTGAAGCCACTGGCAAGTTAATCCCCATGTTCATAGGAACATCAGACTACAAGGGGCCTTCTGGGCCATTGCATCCAGTCCCCTGTGTCCACAGGCATTCATTGAAGGAATCCCCAAAATTGCTACTTCAGACCCTCATCCCATTGACTCCAAAGAACAAGTCACAAACCAAGAGCACCTTGTAACCTACCAGAGATAAATGCAGGGGAGAAGGCACTTCCAGTGCTTTGCAACAGGGAAATAGTTGGTTAATGGTCAGAAGATCCAAGAAAGAGGCTCATACCCCAAGGTACAGAGGAAGGCAAAACTGTCTTAGTCTGTGCTAGGGCTGTGACCTGTGGGGAAACTCCTTCCTGACCCAAAATTTGGTGACTGGTGTGAGCCTGAGCAGAAAAGCAAAACTCTCCAGTTTGGAATTTCTGGGTATCTAGGACTGGCAGGAACATCAGTGTCTCCCACCCTTAGCTGTGGTCAATGTCCCAGTGCCTCAGGGGAAAGTGAATTTCTCCCTTCCCTAGCCAGTAACATTTGCCAAGGAGAAAAATTTCTTCCTGGCTTCAACTGGTGAACAGTTAATCCCAGGCCTCAGGGCTTATCAGATGCCTTGCCCATTATAGTTACCTTTGTATGACAACCTGGGTACAGGCAGTCTTTGATTTACAAGGTTTCGAGTTACAATGTTTCACTCTTACACACTATAAATTGACACCCTGTTACAACTTTGACATGTTTCAATTTTACAAAGCTTAATCCCATGTGAGGCCACGCCAGCGAACAAGTTCACTGCATCGCCCATCTCCCTGGAGAACATCTGTCCAAACTTCCTTGGACACTTTCTTTAAGAAGCAGACAAGTCTCCAGAATAACCTGCAGCCAAGAGTCCTGAAGAGACTCCAACCAAGAAACCTTCAAAAAGTCCAAAGTCACCTCAAAGAAGTCCTTCCAAATCTATATGATGGCTATTTACACATATAGCTACATTAATGTAGCTATATTACTCATCTATAAAATTGAGTAAGTACAAAATTCTGGGTTATTTTTGGTGAAAAGAAGGTATTGGTTCCTGAGCCAAGGCTCAATCTC
Source organism: Caiman crocodilus (assembly GCA_030014935.1). NCBI lineage: Eukaryota > Metazoa > Chordata > Crocodylia > Alligatoridae > Caiman > Caiman crocodilus. The sequence goes on from JAGPOW010000874.1 coordinate 779,522, forward strand.
CCATTTAGAACATTGCTTCCTATGGGAAAATGGGTTCCGAGTTACAATGTTTCAATTTAAGACACAGTTTATGACACTATTGGTTTCTAAAAATTCTGAAAGACTGCCTGTACCACAATCCTATCACACACATCAGCAAGACAGGACTCTGTTTTCTCATCCCATCCCTTCCAGAGACTCACCTCATTCAACTGAAAGACACGCAGATTCTTTACCATACTGCTTCGGTAGGAAGACCTTTTTTTAAAATATCATTCCCCTGAGACTTAGTTCTCTTCCCATTGCCACTCTAAAAACTTATCTGTAGCCAGTTTGTAGCTATTTGATGTTGCACTGATCCTGTTCAATGAATCACTGCCTTGTAAATGTGAATCTTGATTAGTGTTGGAGTGATACTGAACTCTTGTTTGCCAAGAATTATGCATGAGGCAAGAATTTCTGTGGATGACAAGTTTATTGGATCAACTGCATGGCTGGGATAAAGTTAGATAGGCTTTTGAATGCAAGGCACTCTTCATCAGGTCTCCTGATGAGCTGATGAAGTATACCTTGCATCTGAAAGCTTGTCTAACTTGAATGCAATGGTGTAGTTGGCCCCATAAAAAAAATATCACCCATAAAAATCCTTGCAGTCTTCATTAAGTAAGACAAGCTAATGGACTTAAGACACTGGAAATTGGGGTGTTTAAAACCCACCCAAAAAACAACCAACCAAACAAAAAACAAAAACTGTTGCAGGTTGTTTTGTGCATTTCAGAAAAAGTCCAGTTACCAGACTCAGGCAGCTGCTTGAAACAAACCACGAGCAAAAAAGTACATTAGCTGGTCACTAACCAATATCCCAAACATCATTTACTAACAAACCAAAACTGTAAAATTAACAAGAATCTGGCACTTAAGTAATGGTATACCAGTATAAGTGTTACCACCCTACCCTACCAGAGGAAGAAAGCTTTACCAAACCAACTATGTAGCCTCCACCAAACCACAAATTACATGTCCTAATGATTGTATTGAACAGTGAGAATGCATCTTTCTTTGCAAAGTAAATGAAGTACAAGTGGAAAAAGTTGGAACTCCAGCATTACAATTCAGGCTTGTCACTATGAGATTTAAATCAAATCTGCCCTGTTAGGGCATACTCATGTTCTACAGTGCAGCTCCCCAGGGAACACCCCTAATGACCCACTACAGACCTTATTCCCTGGTAACACCTTCCAACTACAGCCCTGCAGGAACACCCTCTCCTACCCATCACAGCTTCTCCCAAGGGAACTCTCAGCTTCCCTTCCCTGGCAATGTCTCCCCCTACAATCCTACATCCCATAGTTCCCACAATGATTGCAGCCTGGCACACCTCACCTAACCCCCACCACCACCTCTATCATGACCCCCCGCCCCCCCCAACCATTCCTATCCAGCTGGCCTTACCCCTATGTCCCCCCTACCCTGCAACTGCCCACACACACCGAGTGATGTAGTTGCCCATGGAGGCCCAGAGGGGTACAATGGCTATGCCGATTGCCACAGCTGAAGGCACCAGTGTGTAGTAGCGCTCCCAGTAATTGGTGGAGACGAAGAGTGCATAGACTCCCACGGCCAGGAACATCGTCCACTTGGTGCCAAAGAATCTAGGTTGCCATGAAGAGAAGCAGGTTAGCCCCTGGCTGCGAGCACCATAGGGACCATTAGGGATAGGCACGTTATCTTTCCCTAATGGCTTAATAATCTCTAAGCATGGGCATGGGCTGTAGGGCCCTTTTCCTCCAAGGGGCAAAAACTCTAATCTAGCCTCAGTGCAGGAAGTGTGACTGGCATCACTGACCAGCGTGGGGAATAGGATCTGGAGCCTCTCTGCCAGGAGGGGCTACCTCCTGCCTGGCTCCAAGATGGCAGTGACTGGCCAGTATAGGGAGCTTGAGTGCAGGTACAAGCCTGGGAGGAGAGGCTGCAGGTGGACAGGAAGGGTACCTGATGAGGATGGGTGTGTACAGCAGAGCCACAATGGGAGTGACATTGATGCCCATCAGCATCTTGCTGTCGATGTCCTGGAGCCCCATGTTGCTGTATTTCACCTCTCGGTAAGTCTCATCATAGTGCAGGATCATCTGCATCTGCAACAGGCCTGGGGGAGAGGAGGGGAAAGGGCGGGGGGGAGGGGGGCCACGGGCCTGGTTGAGCTCCCTGCCCTGCATACGGAGAGGCAAGACCCCGAGAGGCACAAGCCCAGTTCCTGTGCCCCTGGCTCTAAAGCATGCATGGGGACAGGTGTGCACCTCGTGGAGAGCGGGCGCAACCTTGCAGCTCCCCCAGCGCTCATCCTGCCAGGCCTGCTAGCCCCATTTGCGCTGCAAGGGCAAGGCAGCCTGTCCGCCCCGACCCCGCACAGGATGCGCGGGGAGACACTTAAGGAGCCAGGCTGAAGTGTGCCGTTTCCTCCCGCCATTAGAGCAGCAGGGAGAGCAGGGTCGGGAGGGGAGAGGAGAGGAGAAGGGCGGGGCGGTACCCAGGTAGACGCCGTAGGTCAGCGTGCCGCCCAGGCTGGCCGCCACCACGTTCTTGAGCACGCCGAGGCGCTTGCGGCGGAAGTACTTGCGCTCCTCCTCCTCCTCCTCCTCCTCGTTGTCGGGGTGCGCGCCCACGAAGTCGTCCAGCTGCGGGGACGGATGGGCGGCCGTGAGGGTCCCGCTGCTCCCGCCCCCCGCCCTGGGAGCCGCCACAGCCGGGCCACGGGCCCCTGCCCCGCGTCTCACCTGCGCCTCCAGCCCGGGCCCGTCGACGGCCTCCCGGAGGAGGCGGGGGCCCGCGTCCATGGCCGGGCACTGACGCGGCTGTGGCCGATATCGACAGTGCGCGGCGGGGCGCGGGCAGCCGGTCCCGGGCAGGGCAGGGCAGGGCCCGGCGGCGCTTCCCCTTTCGGCCGGGCCGGGCTGCGGGGGGGCCTCGGGCGGCTCTTAAAGGGCCCGCGAGCCTGCCCAGACGGGACCCGGGCAGAGCCAGGGTGACAGCCGCCTGCCGCCGGGGCTGGGACAGCAGGGGGTTGAACCCGCCTCTTTGGACCCTCTGGCTTCCTCCCCCTGCCCTGCTCCCTGCCCTTCGTGGGGGCCACTCTCACCTGGAAGCTGCCTTGTTCCCCTGCCTCTGGGGCCTGGAGCTGCAGGGGAGCAGCACACACCCAAAGGTGTGTCGTCCCCTCACTCCCTGCAGCCCCAGCCGGTGCTCACTGCATCCTCGGGCAAGTCAAGGGGGTTTGGAGGGAGCCCAGGCCCCATGGGGTCTTGCTGAAGCCCCTGGGGATGAAGTGAGTTGCTCAAAGTGCATGGGCAGGCAGTGGCAGAGTGCAATTCACCCCCTCATGTTTGGCATCCGTTTCTTTCTTCTTTGGCCACAAAGCTTGCCAGGCCTCAGCAGTCTTGCAGCCTCCTTTCAGAGCCAGTTGTCTTTTGGCAGACAACCTATGTACAGGCCCAAGCCCAGAGGCTTGGGGTTTGGATGCCCCCAAGTTTCACCTGCCCTCAGCCATATGGCTGCAGGCACAAGCCAGGGAGGAGTCTTCCATTTCCATGAAGTGAACTTTAAGCCCCAACACCTCAGCGAGTACTAAACCATGCCAGAAGAACAGTTATCCCTAGGAATGCTTAAGGAAGACTGCTCTCGTGGATCCAGATACATGGTGTTTCCCCTGCCAGGTAAGTATGATAAGAACAGGCACACTACACTTGATTTGGGCCAAAAGGCTGAGAAGCAATGCTCAGAGCTGGTGCTAGTACTGGGGAGGGCTGGGGCACCTGCTTCTTTCAGTACCCACTCTGAGCCCACCTCTTCTTCCCAGTGGGACAGTGCCCCTAGCTATGGGGAACTGGGGAGGAAAGCCCTGCTCCCAGCAGCACATTGCCCCTAATGCTGCATTTGGGCCAACACTGCATGTTGGGGGAGCAGCTCCAGAGGAAGGCCTGAAATACAAACCAGCATAGCTGTCCCCTATGTTGCCCTCTCTGTTCCTCCAGAGGCTTGCCTCATGATGTATGCTTCAACCCTACTGAGGCACATGGCTTGTGCAGCTTAGCTGGCCTGCAGCATGGCAGAGTTGCTCTCACAGCCAACTCAGCCTGGTTCTTGGCAGTTTCACATGATTCAAGTTCCCTTTTTCACTGTTTCACACTGCCCAAGTTCCCTTTCCGGCCCTGCACCCGTCTCTCTCAAAATAGTTCATACTGCCTTTCACTCTTAATTCCCTATTTGCAGCATGGCTTCTACAATGCTACTGATAAGGGTTTATAGGGAACAATGAGGATGGAAAGAAATATCCAACAGATCTACCAGCCCACCAGATCAGACCTGAGGGTGTCTGTGGGGCTAGGTCCCTGCCTCCTGCCCAGCCCTTGGGGCAGAGCTAGTGTAGTTTACATGCGCATTGAGGCTGCATTGTGATAAAGGCCAGACCCTGTGACTGAGGCTGCACAATGATGCAGGTCACCCTGGTGGTTGTACACCTGTTATTTCCAGATGTTCATCACTGGAGATCAGCATGATCCTGGCTCTAAAGCAGAAATTAGCCAGCGACAGCAGTAGGTTGTCATCATCTGGGAGTCTGCCACTAGAAGGCAGAAGTGTAACATACTGAGATAGGTGGATCAGGTGTGCACTACAAACTCCATACCTAAGCAGGCTGTACCCACCTTCTAGGGCTCGGTATGTCCTGGGTCATGCCAGTTCTTCACAGGCAGAGGCATTGCCAACCTGTGGCAAGGGAGAATTCCCAGTGACCTATGCGTGAGCACAGTAACCAAGGGGGCTTTACCAGGGCCACTGGCAGCCAAATAACACCAGCTCACCCAGGCTCAAGATTGCAAAAGGGCAGCTCTGCAGCCACCAGCCTAGCCTCTAGGGGCAGTACCGTGCAGGGGCAGCAGTAGTCTCAGTTTATTTGCTCTACCCTGCAGGTAGCCTGTCATTGCAGGCAACTGTCCAGTATGCACTTGCCCCTGTGGTATCCCAGGCCCAATAGCCATGCTGCCAACCCAACCCTGACACACAGCACTGCTTTTCCTTTTAATCTGGGGAATGGGTAGAGCCCTCTGCTGACAGGATGGGGGGAAGGAATGGGGGGCAACACAGCAAAGATCTATACTGGCCTCTTCATTCTCACCAGTAGCGTGCGTGGGAGTCAGGAAAAGGCGTGCTGTGAGACTTTATCTCCTGTTAAGGCAGTGGTTCCCAACCTTGGGGTTGCAACCCCATTTGGGGTCACAATGATAAAAAACGGGGTCATAAAGAAACTTGAAAGTGTGGACTGATTATGATGAAAATCACAGAAAAAAGTAAGGGACTGCTTGGGGCTAGGGGGAGCAGGAGGAAAGGGTACCACATGCATGTACATACTCACACATGCATGTGGCAGCCAGCCAGTCTGGAGAGCAGCTCCAGCATCTTTTTCCAGGTAGGTTTATTAGGCAAGGAGGGCAGATTGAAGCCCCCATAGCAAGGGAGGGAGTGGGACAGGGCTGGGGCTAGGAGTGCTGCCCAGCCAGGCTGCTGCATGGGGCCCAGGGCCTGGGTGGGAATGCGGGGCCTGGTTGGGGGAGCAGGATGGAGCCACAGGTAGTTTGTCTGGGGAAGTGGTGTGGGGGCTGGCTCCCTGCTGCTGTGTGTACTCCTGGGGAGGGAGGCATGGCAGGGACATATGCCCCCCAGATTTGCATGCAAGGCAAGAGCATATGCAGGCTGCAGGCTTGGGGCTCTCTGCCCTACTGCTCTCCCACCTGCTGGGCTGCGAAGGCCCCCAGGGGGCGGGCAGGGGAGAGGCAGTATCCTCCCCCCACCACAGGTTCCACTCTGGCCATACCGCCCACCGGGCAGAGGGAGCATTGATCTTGTCTGCATCATTTTGGGGTGGCAAAAAATGTCCAATGTTTAAATGAGGTCATGCTGAGAAAAAAAGTTTGGGAAGCACTGTACTAAGAGCTGTGAAGGGCATACAGGGTTTGCTCCTGCTTTCTTGGATCCCAGCCCTGTTCAGTTTTTTTCCTAGGCAGGAGCCAATGTAGGTTGTGGAGAGCATGCTCAGTGCAACTGCCATGGCTGGGGAAACTGCTGGGTGTGACAGCTGTGACCCAGTGTGGCCAGGAAGTGTGCTGGGTATGGTGCTGGCAGCTAGACCTGGCTGGGGAGCGAGGGACTGTTCAGAGACTGCAGGAGTGAAACCTGCGGAAGCTGAAGGATGCGATTCAGAGACTTATTATAGCAGAAGTGGGGGATTGAAGACATCCAAAGGTGCCTCCTTGACCTCATAACTATGCCTCTAATGAGTTTCAGGTGTCTGCTCCAAACCCTGGAGCTCCTCAGGAACTAACCAAAAAGACCAGTTGATCTGGGTCAGATCCTTACCTGAAAGTGCCGCAGCATGTTCACCCACTCTTTCTGCATGTTCAGTCGGAGGGCAGTACCCAGCCAGGAGCGTTCCTGCCTGAATGGCTAATGGCTGGGAAATTAGGAGCAGCTGTCTCGCAAGGACAGTATAAGGGTCAGAGGGCAGGTAGGAGAAGTTATGTCATAGGCGGGCTCAATAGCCCTGCAGCTTCCCCTGTCCCCAGCTGGCACCAGGACAGGAGCTCAGCTGGGAAAGGGGTGGTGATGGGACAGGGATGTCCTTCCTTTACGTACCTAGGCAAGGTGCCATTCCCTGGAGCAGCTGCCAAGAGATGGGAACAAGGCTCAGTGGGCCCCTGGGCTGATCCAAAAGGGCAGAGCCAGTGAGATCTGCTTCCTGCTTTCAGTCCCATCACAGCCAATCAGGTCCCTGGCTTGCAGGCAGCAGCTCAGGGAGCAGCTGAGCTGGGAGATGAAGCCAGGGGCATCACGTAGCTGGTGTCTGTGTTGATCCTGGCCTCGGTGAGGCCTTTCTTGGGGGTAGATGGTATGAAGGTAAGGAGCGATGGCGGGAGGCAGTGCCCGCCTGTGCTCAGTTCTGTGAAGCAGCGTGGCCTGGATACAGCTGGCAGAGACTGGTCCCCTTGACAAGAAGAATGGGGTGGGATCGCATTGCTGGGGGTGGCGCCAAGGAGGAGGCGGGTAGGTGCCATGACAGGGGATCCCCCCCAAGATGCATTGAGTGTCTTCCTAATGGGGGCTCTGCCAGATAGGCAGTTTCATTGGCGTGGAGGCGTGGCAAGGGCTTCTGGTACATCCCTATTGGGCAAGGTGCCCAGGCGATGAGTGACAGGGAGCAGGGATGCACCAAAGGCTCCTTGGTAACACGATCACCCACCTTTGTTTGTACTGTCAGGGACATGCCCACCTGCACCCAAAGCCTCTTGCTAAGTACATGTACAAGGGAGGTTCCTTGGGCTAAGCGCAAGGCAGAGGAGGGGAGGTTGCCTGTATGCAGGGGTAGGGGAAATAGGTGGGTCAGACCTTTTCTCTGGACCCAGTTGGGCAGTTTGAGGTGAGAGCAGCCTGCAGGTAGCAAGGGTGTAGAGCAGGGACATTGGTACCAAGTTTGCTCTCTTATTCCTGGCCTTGGGGCTTGCTGGGCCAAAGGATGTGGGGGCAGTGGCAGCAGACAGTGAGAGCACATGACATGTAGCTACATGGCTTTTCGTGTCAGGAGAATTCATGTGTGTACATGGGCAGCACTTTCTTTTTAATTACATGGTTATAAAATTGTCATGTGTTGAAGGTGTGAGAGGATGTATGTGTACCTGGGAATGTGCGTGTGCTTGAATGTGCACAGGGGCATGCAGGACTGTCTGCAGGCACATGGGCCGCACAAACTTACAAGCGCCTCATAGTTAAGTTTCTTTACCTGGCAGGGGAAACACCATGTATCTGGGTCCATGAAGGAAGTTTTCCTGAAGTGTTCCAAGGGATAACTGTTCTTCTGGCATGGTTTAGTAGTCGCTGAGGTGTTGGGGCTTAAAGTCCACTTTATGGAAATAGGAGGCTCTTCCCTAGCTTGCTTCTTGTGGCCATATGGCTGAGGGCAGGCGAAACTTGGGGGTATCTGAACCCCAAGCCCCCAGGCTTGGGCCTGCATGTAGCATGCTTGCCAAAAGACTTTTGAAATACCTGAAGCCCCTGGTGTAGGATGTTTGCCGGCTATAGGGCCACTTATGGTTCTGGACTGACTCATGGATTTGGACTTGATTTGACTGGGAACACAAAACATTTCTTTAAAAAATCCCAGGGAGTCATGCACAGGTACTGGATGTGCATCTCTGGCTCCATCTGTATCATGTTGTGTGTGCACCTGTGGACAGCTGGTTGTGTTTCAAGCTCTCACACATGATTGACAGATTATGGCAGCAGCAGGGCTTAACCTAGCCTGGGGGCCATTCCTTATAATAAAGCCCCTGTGTCCCATGCAGAGATGTAACAAAGGACATGATAGCAGTTTTTAAATCCTTGAATGCCTGCCATAAAGAAGGAAAACACTTTTCTCCCTTACTGCAGAGAGTAGGACACAAACCAATGGCTTGAAGTAGCAGCAAATTATGTTTAGGCTGGATATCTGGAAAACACTTATTTATTATTAGAACAGTGAGACAGTGGAATAGACTGCCTAGAGAAGTTATGGACTGATCACTGGAGGTGTTCAAGGAGAGGTTAGAAAGCCAGTGGTTGGGGATGTCCTAGGAGTAGCTATGCCTATGTTCTGCTATGGTTACTTCCCCTGCTTCTGAGTTTTGCTGGTTGCCATATGGGGCTGGGAAGGAATTCTACCTCCACTCCCTTGCTGCTACATGTGCCAGGGTGTTGTGGTTTTTTTGAAGCCTTCCTTAGAAGCATTGGGTGCTGGCTGTAGTCGAGGCTGGGGATTTTGACAGTGCTCCTGCTGGGATTTAAAGTCAGGTTCCTGGCTAGAGGGTATTCCCAATCAACATATCTGGGGTTATAAAAGGAGTTTTACTTCATGGTTAAATTAGTATGAACTGTGGAGGGTTTGCCTTCCCCTGCAGACCTTCTACCTGGGATCTTTTGAGTGTATATTAACAACCTTTTACAGAAGCAGGGCGTTGGCTCCTGTGGTCCTCCTGGTGCTTTTCTGTGGCAGGTTATGGTGTTAGCTCTTGTATAGTGTCAGGGTTGACTGCCGAGTTTTACCAGGAGGTTAGATTATGGATTTGTACAGGATGGTTTGGATAGGGATGATCCTGGTTTCAGGCTGGGGGTTAGACTGGATGACCTCTGGAGGTCCCTTCTAGCCCTGCTTCTCTGATTCTTTAAGGTAGCTGGGCACCTGGATGCATGGGCACAGTGGTGACTTCCAGCTGCTGGCATGCTGCTGGCATGATTATATGGCTTCAGCAGTAGCTGCTCTTTTTCTGACCTTCCCACTAGAAGTTGGCACGCAGGTCACTACCTTCCCCCACCAGTTATACTTCTACTCCCTTGTTTCTGTTTCTCTGCCCGTGAGGAGTTAAAATAACTCCCTCTTTGCAGACAGCTCTACTCCTCTCACAGGCACTCAAGCATCTTGGGAAACAAAGCCACATGGATCTTTCCATGCAGGAAAGGGGACAATGTTCTCCTTGTTCTATACATAAAACACAATGGGCCAAATGTAGCTCAGTGTAGCTGAAGGAGGACATTCTTTCCTGCAGCTACAACCAGTGACCCAAGTGAAGTGCGTGTCTCAGCGTATATGCAACCACAGGCTTCTCACCTGGAAATGTAGTGTGATGGGGCTGCTCTTGATGCCTCCTTCTGCTGTTCCCAAAACTTTGCTCTGCAGCATGCTCCCGGGCAGCCACAGGGGTTGGCCCTGTAGGAAGACCTTCCTGTCTTATTACCAGGTTTTACAGGAGGAGGAGTGGGTACATAGGGCATGTTTGGGAGTGTCCTGACTTGGCTATGCTGCCAAGCCATAAATCCTGCCACAGATTCTAGGGAGACCCACTCACTCATCCCACTGGACTCAGCAAAAGTTAAAGGGTTTCTCAGATTGAGTGACATGCAGGCATTCCCGCACTGCAGCAAACTGGAGCCAGTGAGTGGAGTTCAGCTTCTGGGGTGTGTTGGCTGATCAGCTTGGGACACCAGACTTCTCACAGCTTGATTCCTCTAGTGAGAAAACCCAGCAAAGAGCCCAGTGGGGTCCAGTAGTGATTCTTTGAGATTTGTCTGGAGAACCCCTGCTTTCAGGGGCTGGCAGCATTGGCAGGTGTCACTTTCTGTTCTTGAGCTGGGGCTTTACTATCAAAAGCCACTGTTCCACAGGTCACAGTACCACCTCACCCAGTCTGCATTCTGCACAACTTTAGTGCCATCTGATGATCCCAATTGTAGTTATTGCTCTTTATAGTTTATACGATCAGAACATATGATAATGCTAACCTTAGCAATGATAGATGGTAGGTGGGATTAAAACTGAGCACAATGAAAAATAAAAGAGAATGCAAATGAAACTAGCAACAGTTGTTTTTTACCCCGTTTCCCTTCTAGAGGTAGATGAGAGCTACCCCTCTTTTAAGCCTTTGGCCTCAGCTTTTTCCTGCAGTTAGAAATATGCAGCCTCAGAAAATCATAACATTATGTATGTTCAGTGATAACCACCCCTGACCCCGCCAACACACAGATTGGTTCCTTTGATCTGAGCAAATCCACTGTTCCTGTTATAACCCTGTGGGCTATAGGGACAGCTCTCTTCTGCACAGCTCCTGACAGAATACTTCACCAGTCTCAAAACTCCATCATCTCTACTAACAGCTGGTAAAAAGAGGCAGGCGAAACCTTTTGAGTCAGAGGTATTTTCTCTGTTCCAGACTCTGGAGAGTGGGGGGCCAGAACTGGATGGAATTCTTCACGTGAATCATACAAAAAACTAGAACTCTTGGTTCCAAAATGACACCTTTTATTAGACCAACCGGAAAATGGCAAGAAAATTGTCCTTTTCTGCAAGCTTTCGGGAGCAAAGTCCCTTTGTCAGGCTCTGGGAAAAGTGTAGATGGTACAAGATGGTAAAAAAAGTCCCCATAGGTAGGAAATAAACTTCATTTTTGCATGGAGGGAACCGAAGATGGAAGGCTGTCCCTCTGGGTTCATGAGTGTCTTTGTGAGCTGTGTTGAGTAGCTCTTTGATGTGTTTGTTGATCAGGTAGAATTCCTTCCCTGGAGGTGTCAGATGGCTGGCAGGGAGGTAAAAAAAAAACTTCCTTGTTGTTCTGCAATTCAGGTGAATCACTTATTCATGAAAAATGCTCTTTCAGGATGATCAAAACTATTCACATATTTAGGTCCAATTTGCTGAGAAGTTCCAAATGAAAAAATGGGGCAAAAATGTGTTTTGGAAAAAGTCAAATGTTTTGCTTCAACAGTTTCTAAACACAGTGTTTAAAAATGTCATTGCAAAACAGTGTTTCAAGGCTGTTTTGCAAAGTAGCACTGAAAAATAAAGTGGCCTTCTTCTTCCTGAAAACTAAAGGAAAGTTTGAAAAAAATGTTTAATTTGACCTGAAATGGAATGCTATTTAAGTTTCTGTTTTGATGAGAAAACAGAAACGTTTATTTTGGGCAAATCCGAAACAAAACCTTGCTTAGGGTTTTTTTTTCTGTTTGGCCCCTGAAACAAGTCATTGGTTATCCACACAATTCTACTGTAGACTCTCTGTACGCATGGTTGTACCACCTGGGAGAAAAATGGTCCAAGTCCCTCCTACTCTAGTGAATTTGAAGCACATCTGGAACTAGACTGTGACCAACATTGTCTCTGCCAAGTGCTTTGAAGAAGAAACCCATGTGAACACTTATGCCTCTGGGTACAAAATAACCTAAAGCAGGCCCCTGGCCATTGTGTAGAGCACTGGGGAAAGGAAAGGATACTTTGTTCTTGACAATACATTGTGATATGCTGTTCCAATCTTTTTCTCCATGATGTTTATGGCAACAGATGTCCAGGTCAGATTTTAGCTGAGTACCCTAATGAGGTCTAACAGGAATTCTGGATTGTTGTCTCTTCCTGAGAACTTGGTTGTGTCTTGTGTCCTGAATCTGGGGCCGTCTCATGTGGGGGAAGAGGGAGAGGATATTCCACTGGTCAGAGGAGGTTCCTGTTTGACTGCTATTTATCTAGGCCTCGTCTCAGATTTGATCTCAACTGGCAGGTCTCCAAACTTCTTCACTGCTAGTTGCGTTACCCCCACACTGATTTTGAAACAGAATTTGTTTTCCCAGCAGGAGCTACGGCATCAGCCTGTTGCTCACTCTGAGGTCTGGGCTATGCCAAGCTACAGCCATAGTAATGGGATGACCATTTCTCAAAGGCTCTGTCAGTTCTGGATAGATGGATGATGTATCTAAGTGAAGTCACCATTTTCTTTGGGTGCCATAATCTATTAGCCTGGGTTCTGTCCAAACATTAGGAATAAAGTATAATTCTGGCAACAGACTATGGCCTTGCAGGCAGATAGCAAGAAAGTAACAGACTGGATCCAATGAGACTTTTACTCTGAAATGCATGCATGGCTACCCTTGATTTTTAATTCCAGCCACATTCATAGATGTTAGGGTTGGAAGGGACCTCAGTAGGTCATCGAGTCCAACCCCCTGCCCTGGGCAGAAAAGAATGCTGGAGTCAGACCACTCCAGCTAGATGCTTGTCCAGTCTCCTCTTGAACACCCCCCACAAGGTAGGGGAGAGCACAACCTCCCTTGGAAGCCCATTCCAGATTCTGGCAACCCTTGCTGTATTGTATTTCTTGTCCTTGATTAAGTGAACCTGAGCTAGAAATCCATGCACTAGAAAGTATTTCATAGAATCATAGAGAAGTAGGGCTGAAAGGGACCTCCAGGAAGTCATCGAGTCCAAATCCCTTCCCGAGACAGGATCATCCTTACCCAAACCACCCCACACGAGTGCATTGCCTAATCTTTTAACAAAACTAAACCAACAACCATAACACAGCTACAAAACATAGCACCCTAATCTACCACAGGTAAATCAAGGGGACAATAGAGGCCAACCTCATGCTGCTGCAAGGTTGTTAAAACAAACCTGATACATCCAAGGAAGAGGGCCATGGCCCCCTCCATACAGGAAGGGAAAACCCCCCAAAGTCCATACCAATCTTCCTTTGTGAACTCACATATGGTGATTGGTTTGACCCTGAGCAGAGGGCAAAGACTCTCTAGCCTGAACCTCTGGCTTTAAGTCTCAGCAGAAGCAGTGGCACACCCCAGTCAAAATCCCCAGTCTTGGCTGTAGCCAGCACCCAATGCTTCTGAGGAAGGTGGGAAAAAAAACCCAAAACAAAACCTGACATCTATATCACCTGTAGGGGAAAAGAAATTCCTTCCCAGTCCCATGTGGCATCTAGCAAACCCTAGAGAAGCATGGGAAGTATCCTTAGTAGGGCATGGGGTTAGGTGCTTCTGGATCTTCCCTGATCAATGCCTGCCCAACCTCTTCCTGAACACCTCCAATGACAGAGACTTCACAACTTCCCTAGGCAGTCCATTCCGCTACCTCACTTCTTGGCACCGCACTAGTTGCAACCCTTCTAAACTTGCATTAGCATTCAGAACAAAAGGCATGCTGGGGTCAGCAAAGGTTAGGACTTGGTCACAAATTAGGCAGCGACTGATTTCCTGAAATGCCTTTTCATGTTTCTTATTCCATTGAGTCCCAAAGGGCTCCATGGGGTTATGCTGTTTGGGTTTGGATATCTTTGGGAGCTATTTCTTAATTCTCAGCTTAATTTCCCTTTCCCCTACCTCTGGTTGATGAAGTATTAGAGTGGGAGCCAGTTAGCAGTAAAATAATGTGAGATTCCAGATGTGATTTGTGAAAATGACAGTCACCCAGTGCTATGCCCTTATGGATGAACAGGATGAAGACAAAGATGATTTCTACAGAAGCTCATTAAACAAAGCCCTACAACACGATACCCTCATTGTCACAGGGGTGATGTGAATGTGCAAATAGGAACAGATAATCATTAAGTAAGAACACAATTAGCTTATGCAGAATTTGCTCATAATGTCAACAGAGAATGACTTGTGGAGCTTTACAAGAAGCAAGGGAGTTTTGTGGCATCTTTTATTGGATTAACAAGCTTTTAGGCACAAAACACCCTTCTTCAGGTTTGTGGTACTTTGATATTGAAATCAACTCCTTATTTCAGGAACATACCATGAAATGCTTCTTAAAGCAATTGATTGTAATTTAGTGTAACGGAGCATCCAGTAGACCTCTCTTGCACTTACAAAGTTTTGTTCATTGCTTCTGGGTGTTGAGGCGTAGAGCTGGTCAGGCACCAGTAGCAGCAGTTGTCTACCCTTTGGCATCATGGAAAGGAAATAAAGAAAGTAACTTTAAATAAAGTGAGCATGTAGATAAATTACCCCAGACTTACAGAACCCTAAGCCTAACCCCTGTGTCCATCCATTCCTCCCATCCCGTGCCTGCCTGCTCCACCACTCCACTGATTTTGGAGCAGGTGGGGCATTTTAGGAGTAGGATGAGAAGATTCCTACCACCTGATGGGCATTCTAGGGGAAGCATTCCAGGGAAGATGCAGGACTTTTTTCAGCACGGGTTGTGGGGCATGGAAGATATCTACAGCCCTTGAAGAGCCTTATGTCACCCCTTGTCTGTTCAAGGGGTGAGAGGCAGAGACAGTGCAGAACAATCTGTCCTGGTGTCCCCAGTATAGTGATCACTGGGTTCAAATAAACACAGGCATACATGAAGGACAAGAAGAAAACAGTTAATTTTACTGTGGAGCAGTAGGCAACATCTGCACATCCTTTGTTTCTCTTTAACTAACCAACTGCTATTACTTAACTAAGGGATCATCTCCCAGTTCTCAACTCCTTGTTAAGGAGCATCTGTAAATTATAACTTCCATCACTACATCTTCCCTCTTAACAGTAACTACAAAAAAAATCAGTTAACACAGAAAGCTATTAACACCCATCTACAGAGCAAAGGTTATTAGCACACCATTCTCGAATGAGTCTTTACCACTAACGTTCTTATTCATCCTTTTCTGCACCTCTTTTAACAAGTCTCTGGGAGTCTTTCAGGAGGTTTTAATTTTTTCACCAACCCACAAAGTATCAAATCTAGTTTCTGATTATTTTTGGTGGGAAACTTTTCTTCCAAGTCTTGATAGACTTGAGTCCTTATGCTGGGATCTGACAGATTTACACTTTTGGCAGCTGTGCTTCTGCACATAGCACAAAGATCATTAGCTACTGACTGCTGAGGCCGATTTCCTTTTTCTGCATGGTATTTGTGTTTCCCTAGGTACATTTCTTTCCATTAGAAAATGGCTGCTTGTAACAGGGGGCTTCCTGAGGACTCAGCTAACATTGGCCCACCCATCTGTTTCTATGGGAAACCATCCAGCTCCTCACCTGCCATGCCTTGATATAACCATTAGGCTATTAATTGGGTGGGAGGCTGCCCATTCTTGCCCCAATGCCAAGAGGGCACTAACTGCAGCTCCATTCCTCCCCTACACCACAGGCCAAGCCTCACAGATGGCATTCAGGTGACAATGCTTTCAACCTACAGCTGGACCAAGCTTAGGCCTTGTTGTAAGGCCACACATGTTCTTACTGTCCTCCTCTCACTAGGGGGTAGAGTGTGAGAGGCCCTCTCACAGAGTCTCTTTCATGCCTCAACAACTTATACTGCCTTACTCCCTTTTGGAGCAGGCCTCTTTGGCCCATAGGCTTTAGTTAGCTTATACCTTGGGTGGTAGATGTACTGTCTTTTGGGTCTCTCCCACAACCCTCACCAGGGTAGCGGCCAGCCAATTACCCAACCAGTTCCAAGCTTGCTCTGGCCCCTCCCAGGGCACCTCTATAGACTTACACATACTGGGCTCCCAGCCCTCCGGTTTTCCCCTTCACTGGGGTTCATCGCCACCCCCTCACTGAAGCCCCACATCTCACACCACCCCCTCACTGGGGTCACAGGGCTTCCCTCCCTGGTGAGGCTTAGGTGGCCATAGCTGTGCCTGGCCCCTTCTGGGTCTTGCACCCTCCCTGGGCTCAGGTGGCCACAGCCATGCCTGGTCCCCTTGTACCCACAGTTGTTAACACCACTGGCCCCACACCAGGCCCCAGAATCCTTCAATCCAGACCCCAACCTGGTCAGGTGGCCGACTCCGCCTTCATTCTGGGCTGCCTAGCTTCCTGAACTCTCTCCTCTTTTGGGATCTTTGGCCACATAGGGCCTGGCCTCACCTCCAAGGCCAGTCAGAAACCTCAGGCCCTCAGCTCTGCGCATCCCTTGCAGTGAGCCCCTGGCCCTTTTGACCCTTCTGGTCCTAGCCCCAGCATTGATCAGTTGAGGGTATTTTGAGTCACACCTCTGAGCCTCTAGCCCACTCTCTCCTGGGTCCACCTTCCTGGAGGTTCCCACGCCACTGGGAGCCCCATCAGGCAACCCACTCCTGGCAAGGTGCAGTTTTAGGTCATACTCAGGACCAGGAGCCTCCAAACGATCCTCTACAGCTCCTGCCCTTACCTCCAGGTTGTTGCATACCACCTTGCAGCCAACCAATATTTCTGCCTGGCCTGCCAGCAGTGAACTGCTCTGTTTATATAGGTGGCCAGAGATCTAAAATGGCCACCGCAATCAAGTACTTGCAGGTGCCGCGGACCGGAGCCTAATTTCCGGCAGGCCCCGGACACGAAACGGGTTGGACTCTAGCTTATTCCGTGCTAGCTTCTGGTTTCCCCTTATTTGGCTGCTAGACCGATCAGATTTCGCGAGATCGCTGGAAATGAGGGTAGGGTACTTACGCAGCTTGACGCAGCTTGTTGTTAGTGGTTGTTTATTGAAGATCGCGTTACAGCAAACGGTTAATCACCGAAGGGAGGGGAAGGTTCCGGGGGTGTT